>VURO01020935.1:5500-27441 GCA_015108175.1 Pelvicachromis taeniatus
ATGCGTTTTGGAGCACTTTTCACCTCAGTCTAAAGACCGCGCCTGGGTCCTCTTTCCCTCTCATTTCCGTGACAATTCCGTCTGAGAAGGGAATAAGAGCCGGTCTCCAACAACCGCCGGTCTCTTTTAAACGCCGGGCCGGCCAGATAATTTTTTGAATAAACACCGGGGCTACTATTGGAAGATATACAGTAAATAAAGTATGCTGAAAAGCATGAATATATGGACCGGTCTGCCGTGGATCATTTACAATAGTTAATGAGAGCTCAGTGTATTCTTTGGCTCCATGAGTGGGGTCCTGGATGGTGCCCCAACTGGGGACTCCATTGTCCTGCTGGTGGATTTTAATGCTTATGTGGGTAATGACTCTAACGGTGTGACAGGGAGGAATCTGAACACAAGTGGTGTTGTTATTTGACTTTTGTGCCTAACTAACATCATGTTTTAAGTATATGGGTGTTCGTAAGTGCACCTGGCACCAGGAATTACGATCATAAACCACAGGTCTCATCTGGGGTAAGGGATGGGTCGGGCTCAGGAGGCAGAGCAGGTCATTTACTAATTGGAAGATTGGTGGGTTGATACCTGGCTGTGGCAGCTGGCATACCAACGTATCCCTGGGCAAGATACTTAACACTGTTTTTTCTGATATGTTAATTAGAATATGAATGTGTATGAACATTAGATAGAAAGCACTTAGACATAGAAAAAGCGCTTGTGTCGATAGGTTAATAAGAGTATCCAGAGCCAGATGTATCCCATACTTCAGGTATAACTGGATATATTATATAAGAGATATAAGTATAAGAAAGAACTGCCCTTTGTCACCTGTACTCTTCATAACCTTTATGGAAAGAATTTCTAAGTGCAGCCAAGTATCAGACATTGCCAGTTCAATGTCAGGACCGTTTTGCAGATGGTACAATTCTATTAGTCTTACTGAAAAAGGTTGCTGGGTCAATACCTTGCAGTGAGTGTAAAGTGACTGGGATGACAATTAGCACGTCAAATTCTGAGACCATGGTTCTCAGCTGGAGAGCACACTCTGGGTTGTCTCAGGAAAATGCACTGCACTTCTTAATGCACTGCGCTATATGAGCGCTCAAAGCACTGTATACAACTTGCTTTATTCACACAAACACTTTCTTTGTAAGCTTTTTCTATCTAACATTCACACAGCCACTTGGGGTTAGTATCTTTGGCATGCAGATTGAAGCAGACAGGGATCGAGCCACCAGCCTTCCAATTATTATCCAAACCCAATTTATTTATATAGCACATTTAAAAAACAGAAAGTTTGCCCAAAGTCTCCCTGAACGGTGTCTGGGATCTCCCTTAGAGATACAGTGAAGTGTTCAGTCATTTAGGAGGGACTCAGAGTGCAACTCCTGCTACTCCAGATTTAAAGAAGGATGATGACCATGGGGCAGACCTCTGACATACTGGTGGTTTGGAAAGCCTCTGTGTCTGCTTTGAAATTCTGGAGGAGGTGGCTGGGAGAGAGCGGTCTAAATGTCTGCGTAGACTGCTGCCCTTTCAGCCTACATCTACAGTATATAGACACAGGAAATTGTTTTATGGATGGACACATTGCATGGATTGTAGGTTGCTGTCACATATAACAAAAATAATATAACATATAAAATGTAACATATAACACGTTTTATACCATAAATTCAGAATAAGAAAATTCTGAGGTATGATTTTTACAATTGAGGTTTATGGTTGTTGTGTATTTTAGTGTATATTTATTTCTGACTTAGTGAGTGTTGTGTATAATCTATATTTTGTGTTGCCTGTACACAATTTTGGTCAACTAAGGTTGTTTTAAATGTACTATAGAAATAACTTGAGTTGACTTTATTTTGACTACAACAACCAGACGAGATCACTTGAAAATGATTCAGACAAACTGGGTTATTTCAGAGATGGTTATTTGTTTACAATGTGAGGCCAGTCTGGTGTTACCACTCCCAGTACAGTTTGAAGCAGACTTGCTCAGTTTTAGATTCTTTAAGTGTCAATTTGTAAACTCATTGATTTTTTTATTTAGTCATGCTTTCGAATCTCTTGAATGTTGAATGCTTACATGAAAAACATCACAATCAACATCCTTCCTGAGAATCAGCGAACTAAATTCTGAATACCAATCCCCATCTAAATATTTTTAATTGATGCTTTGTGTATATTATCAAAACCATAATTTTAAATTCTGTTTGTAAATGTTTATTCATAGGTGTGTTTTCTGTCTGTTTATGCTTTTTGTATTAAATGGATGGTAATAGTCTTTTTTCCTCTTCTAAATACCACACAAAAACATGTTTCCAGGACTCTCCTCTGAAAGCTGTGCAGATGTTATGGGTCAACCTCATTATGGACACATTTGCTTCGCTGGCCCTTGCCACGGAGCCGCCGACTGAGGCGTTGCTGCTCAGAAACCCATACGGCCGCAAGAAGCCGCTCATCTCCCGCACCATGATGAAGAACATTCTGGGACATGGCATCTACCAGCTGACCATAATCTTCACCCTACTCTTTGCTGGTCAGTGAACACATCACAATAGACCAGTTTTACTCTTTTTTGTTTGTTTGTTTATTAGGGTGGCCATATTGGGAGCTCATCTTGGGCAAGATGAAGACTGGACGTTTAATTTAGGGTGGGCAATCTGGTGCCATGATCTTTTATTGATGCTCACAGGAAGCAGCATTTATAAATGTACATAAGATAAAGTAAAATATCAGGACTCTGCATCTATGAATTCCAATCAAAATTTGAAAGATACAGATACACCGAGGAAGCTGTTTGATCCAGATTGTTTGGCCACATATGACCGTATTCTTTTAGCAATGTGTAAAGGTGATCTGGGTTATACAGCACTTTAGTATTGCACAAGCAATAATAAAGTGCTGTAAGATGAATGACTTAATTTTGAGTAAGGTTGGGGGTCTGGTTGGTGGGGGTTCAGATTTGACTCGGAGATAACTGGATTACTGGTTAGTTTCATAATCCAACTGCAGTTGGTGGGTTGGTAGTCTATTGAGATATGTAGGTGCGGAAAGCAGGACACCTGTTTGCTAATGGAAGTAATGCATGTTTATTTGCATACAGAACATGATTGTCAGCTTCAGTTCCAAGTGTGAAGATGCCTTCAAATGCCAGGTGTGAACTGAACTACTTAGGGCTCTCCACTTGTGATCAGATCAGTCAAGATGAATGTTAATGCTGTTTATCACAGCACTCCTTTCAGTCACACATCTTTGTACTGTATTTTACATTATATCATATATGTAATAATATTATGCCTTTTTGGTTAGCCGATTCTTAGAGGGATTTTAATAGGTTTTGCATTCTACTTGGATTAAGTGGCAAATGTCACTTAAGTATTGCTTATAAATGTCTCAGTATTTACTTATTTAAAAAAACTGAAACATTTTGAAAAATATACCGATTTCATGTTCATTGACCTTTGAACCTCCTTACAGGTGAGAAGCTGTTTGACATCGACAGTGGCAGGAATTCCCCGCTTCACGCCCCGCCCTCTGAGCACTATACCATCGTGTTCAATACCTTTGTCCTCATGCAGATCTTCAATGAGTTCAATGCCCGCAAGATCCATGGAGAGAGAAACGTTTTTGAGGGTGTCTTCAGAAACCCCATCTTCTGTTCCATCATCTTCGGAACCTTCGTCACACAGGTAACCCTGGAAGAAAGAAGCTTTCAGCCTGTTCAGACTCGATGTATTTAAAATATTTTTTTATATAATGGTGTTGCTTTGTTTTATTGTAGTTCATAATTGTACAGTTTGGAGGTAAACCTTTTAGCTGTGTGGACCTAACCCTTGAGCAATGGCTTTGGTGCATCTTCTTGGGCCTCGGCAGTCTGCTGTGGGGACAGGTAAGAAACAGTTTTTGCTAAAATGAAAAAATGTATTTAATTTGAGGCAGTTGAGGTGGTTCGGGCATCTGATACGGAGGCCTCCTGGGCGCCTCCTGGATGAGGTGTTCTGGGCATGTCCCACCGGGAAGAGGCCCCGGGGCAGACCCAGGACACGCTGGAGAGATTATATCTCTCAGCTGGCCTGGGAACGCCTTGGTGTTCCCCCGGATGAGCTGGAGGAGGTGGCTGGGGAGAGGGAGGTCCGGGCTTCTCTTCTTGGGCTGCTGCCCCCGCGACCGGGCCCGGATAAGCGGCAGAAGATGGATGGATGTATTTAATTTGGGAAAGAAAGTTCACTTTATTTTATTTCTAAGGTTTTGTTTATCAGGACATAATAAAAAACAATCTGTTCCTCAGTTGGTTTCAAAATTATCTAAATACAAACTCGATGAAGAACAGCAATACATGGCATATTACACTGTATCGTGATTAAACTAAGCCAGAACACAGAAGCACTGTATGAAGTTCACCCTTACTGCTTTCATAGAACTTGACAAGGAAAGTAGGAGCTAGGTGCTTCTAATCAATTCCTCCTTCTTCTTTTGACTCTCCGAAAGAAGACCAGCCATAGCAGATCTTATGCCTCTCATCTTATTCCTAGTATCCTTTTTTGATGCACCAACCCACTGGATGTCCTCTTTCACTACATCCATGAATCTTTTCAGTTTTCTCAGCTAGCAGCTCCATATTCAGTATCCTTTGTCCACTATATCCACTATCCCTCCTCTGCTCATGCCCAAACCATCTGAGCCTTGTGAGATGGTTTAGAAATGGTTTCAAACATTCCAATAGTAACTTAAAGAAATAACCACTATGATTTCATCCCTAAGACATTTGCGTAATGTGTTAAATAACTATTAACTGAAACTAAAACAGGGCACAGTACAGTGAATAAATCAGGCAAGTCATTAGGAACACTTTGTCTTTTACAGTGTGAGTGGTGTTAAAAAGAAATAAACTTAAAAGAGCAAGACACATTGAAAAAGACTAACACTCGCTGGTAAACATTGCCCCTCTTATGGTCAAAGTTTTAATAATAATAATAATGGTAACACAATAGTAATAACTATGTTGGTATAGTACCTTTAAGAAAAAAAAACAAGGACACTTTACAAAAGAATCTAAACAGACAAAAAAAGTTAGAGGTCAAAGTTACATTTTTCATCGTAATTACAATAAGCACCTTTGACTTGACATTTTGCATCTTCTGCCATCACTCGTCTTATCCACAACCTCAGTGCAATGACCACAATTTTACCTGTACCTACATTATGTTAACAGAAATAAGAAAACAGCAAATGAATCGAGAATTGACCACAAAACTAAGATGCTCAATACCGCAATACTTGAGTAAATAAGAAAAATAAGCAAATGGAAGAATGAAAAAATAATTACCTGTTTGCAGATTATCATCATGAGACAATGGTTGCAGTAAATCTTCATATTGAGAAAGTGTTGAGGATTATGATGTGCTGCTGCTATCTCTGACAGGTGCAATGTTTTTTTAAATTTTATTTTGTCAGCTGGTGTCAAGTGTCCCGACAAAGTGGCTGAAGTTTCTGAAGACAGCAGGTCATGCCACACTGCAGGAAGAGATTCCTGATGGGTCCGATGAGGATAATGATGTGGTTGACCACGGAGACCTTGAGCTAAGCAATGGCCACATCCTGTGGTGCCGCGGCCTGAGCCGCATCCAGACGCAGGTATGATTTCAGGCTTAAAGATACATTTGTGTCTCATATGTTTTGCCAAATATTGTTTGTTTTTTCTTAAGTACTTTTATTAATCTTTTCATTCCTAAAGATGAATAAAAGTACTTAAGAATAAATCCTGATTGAGGTTGTCATAATTCATGCATGAAAGGGTTAAACTACAGAGTAAATTTATCACACAAGAAATATTGTAATTGAGTGATGTAGGACTTTAAGTTTGGGCTTATTTTGATCAGCAGTCAGAATCTATGTGGTTGAAAGTGAGACCCTGGTAAATGATGATCTACCTGAGTTGACTCACTGTCTCTAAACTCCCAGATCCGTGTGGTGAAGGCCTTCAGGGACAGCGTGTCTCCCTATGAAGGTCTGGAGACACCTGAATCTCGCAGTTCCATTCACAACTTCATGAATCATCCCGAGTTCCGTATTGAAGACTCAGAACCGCAGATCCCCCTCATCGATGAAAATGAGAGTGAGGATGATCCCCCTACCAAACGAAACTCTATTTTCATCCCACCGCCACTGACTGGATTGTCCACCCAGCCACCTCTCCCGTTCACCCCCAACGAGAACAACAATGCCTTGGACCGTGTCATCCCACTACATAAGGACATCTCCCGGTCTGCACTGGTCCCTCCCAACTCAGCAGGCCTACCACCCTGTCCAGGAAGCCCCTTGCACAGTCTGGAAACCTCACTCTGAAGTCCCTCCCCCTTACCTGAACACTTCCTGTTACTAAAGTATGTTCGTACTGTGTTTTTTATGGTGAGAATTCTGGTTCTTCTGGGAGCCATGGAAGGAAAAAAAATTAAAAAGAGACTCATCCGATTGTTTCTCTCCAGGAGTTCATCTGCAGAAATGTTTCCAGATGTGCTTTGGTTTTGTTCAGTGACGGCGACTCAAACAGACTGTTTCCTTTTTTAATAGAAATGAACTTCTTGTTACTTAGGAGAATCTTGTTTGTGCAGGGAACAATCAGTAATAAGTTGTGTACATATTCTGTTAATGTAGTTTTAAATGTGGAGTGTTTCAGTTTTTCAGCAGGCCAGCTGACGGGAGCCAGTGGTGACGGTTCATGTTGGTTTTTTGTTGAGGATCTCTCACTGAAATGTTTAGTGTTTTGTGCTGTAGAGAGAAGGTTTTGAGGAAGATGTTTAATGTTGAATTTAATTTTAGTGTTGTTTTAGAGTGAGAAAGTTACAAAAAAGTTCTTAAAAGTTTCAAAAAATAGACTTTGAGAGCAGGATAACTTTGGTAAAGCATTACATCAGACAAAGGAAGAGTTGTAGTGGTTATCAAAAGTCTGTTCAAGTATTTTTAAGATGAATTCACTGCATTATAGAGCCTTTCAGTGTCAGGCTTTACTTCACACACATTTCCAGCACAACACTGAAATAATGTCATCATTCTTCTTCTATGTGTCAAAAAATTTAAAAGACAAAAAGTGGGATTAAAAAAGGTAATGTTACTGAAATATTTATTTTTTGTTTTGGTTTGTTGTTTTGTTTTTGCTAAAAGACCGTTCTCTACAATATTTTAGACAAATACATTAATACAATGTAAATAAGGTTACAAAAATGTAATATTTAAAGGATAACATTACACTTGCAAAAAAAATAGAAACAGAAATGGTGGAAATTTGACAAACAAAACAAACAAATAAAACATGTTCAATGTAAAAATAAAAATTTTCATCTTGCCATATTTCACTCTATCCCTGGCATCCGGTTCTGTTACACTATGTTGTCCTTCAGTACATCTACAAACTTTCTCAGAGGCCTCTGTGGTTCAGTATACCCACTATCCCACCTCTGCACATATCCAAACCATCTCAGTGTTGTCTCTAACTTTTCCTCCAAATCACTCAGTCTGAGCTGTCCATCAGATATACCATCACCACCCACTCCACTCGATTCTCTGTCATCTCTTGCTTTGGATCTCCTTCAACTTCACATTAAGTGTTAAAAATTGAACAGAACTGTTGATGAGACAAACAGCAGAAACCGAGCACACAATAGGATTTAACATAAAGTCAAGCGTCTCCTGCCTAACCTAATCAGTCAACTAATCTGTTACGACTGCAAACAAGTAGCGGCTCAGAGCTGATCCCTGATGCAATCCCACCTTGAACCCATCTGTCATTCCTACTGCACACCACTGCCCTGCAGCAGGTTTGCTTGGTTCTCCGTCACTTCGGACTTCCTCATGCAGTACCACAGTTCCTCCCTTGGTACCCAATCATATGCTTTCTTCACATCTACAAAGACATTTGCAATTTCTTTTGACCTTCTCTAGTTCTCTATCAGCACTTTCAAAGCAAACATTACATCTGTAATTCTCTTTCTTGACTAGGAGTCATACTCCTGCTCAGTGATTGTCAGTTCTTTCCCACAGCTGTATGAATGGTTGATCAACTCTAACCCTCTGTGCAGCTCTGCAAGTCAACAGTACAATTCTTCATCCTCAGGCATCCTCACTCTCTCCCTAACCTTAATTTTGTTTAAACATTCCCTTCTCTCTCCCCCAGACATCTCCATACATCTCTGGACGAATGGACCAACTGCTTTTGTTAGCAGTTAGCTGCTCTCGCTTCTGACTTAAAAATTCACTGCCCTTCCTCCATGCTATCCATTGTTTTCTCTCTTCTATTCATCTGCTCCTAAAAGTACTACTTCCATCTTCTCAACATGGGCGCTTTAATCATTTCCATCTCTATCCTCAATCACGGATGCTGCACATTCTCTCAAGCTCAATCTCTCTGCCAAGCCAGTCGATCTTCTGTAACCTTCTCTTCACCTCCCCAACACGTTCACGTTCACATTCATGATGACCTCTACTTCATTTCACTTCCTACACCGTGGTAGAACAGTTTGATTCCATGTTCAGTCCCTCTGGCCTTGCTTCCTTTCCACTTGGTGTCCTGCACACAATAAATCCACAATATTGCTCCATCATATTTTCCTTCCCTCTTGCTTCTCTCTCTCTAGCAGTTTAGCAGTTTTCACTGCCATCCATGTTGGCCAAAAGTACTGGATGTTGTTAAACCAGGCCTAAACTGATCTGGTATGAAATGGTCCTTCTTTACGAGCCTCATATTTGATTTGGCGAAGATCTTACATCATCAAATCCTCTTGCTGGTGCAACCCTTTTATCCTGGCGTGAGCACTAAGAGTCCCCTCATTCAACTTTATTGTATAGAACAGAAAATTATAACACACGTTTCACCAAAGGGTTAAAGAAATCCCTTTGTCATGGACATAGAAAGCTGTCACAGAATGATCCGTGTGAGACACCTGGTGGGCAACTACAGACATGACAAAAGGAAAAACAAAAAAAGTCAAGAGGTTATCCTGTTAAACCCCAACAGTCAATTCTGCTCAAAAATGACATGCCCAAATGAATCCAGTATTTCTCTGCAATTACAAACAATGTTGGCATGAAAATAAGGCAAACACTTGTGAAATGTCATGTGCTGTAAATATTACACCACATGCTACTGTGTCAAAGGTGGATGGAAAACAGAAAAATACGATTTCTTTTTCTTGCCTAAATAACCCCTAACATTATTTAAATGCCTAAAAATGCTTGTTTTTGAATTAAAACTGGTGATTTAAAGCATCTCATACACTCTAATCTGAGAGTGTTTCTGAGCCTGCACCTGCTCAACTTGCCTGTTTTATTACACCAAGCAGGGTCAGAGCTGCCATCCATCATGGCTGCAGCTTTACACATAGGAGGAAGAAAGGGGGGAGCAGGAAGAAACTAATCTGCTATGATGCTAAATCACTGAAGCTTGTTTATTTGCTAATGCTAGCTGTGTTTCCATAAGCTTGCAACTCGTCTGAGAGCAGTGAAAGCAGACCAGTGGTAGCTTACCTGGCACTCTGGTCTCTCCTCAGTTTACTCTCAGGCCGGAGACTTATCGACAACACACATGCGCAAACCACCAGAGAACAAAAGCTGCAGGCCTCTCAGCATGCCCAGTAGTGGTGTGCAGATCGATTGTGAAATATTGATTCTTCTGATAAGGAGCTGACCTACTTGATGATTGTAAGGAAGTAGAGTCATGTGTTGAGATATTTCAGCTCCACAAACATCCAACATGTGGTTTGTGACACATGTGGCAGGACTACAAACTTTGTCAAACACAAACAAAAGTAAATAATATGACACAGAATATGATGATGAGCTCATAACGAGGTGAACCGAACAGGAGGACAGGGATAGGCGGTGCTATGGTGAAGCAAATGTCACTTGTGGAGTCCTTTGGTGTTGCAGGCAGACACTATCCAGCTGCTGAGAGGGAAAATGTGGAGTTCTTGGTAATGTGTAGCACTGTTGCTGAATTTTGGAAAGTGACTTAAGTCCTGGTTTAGGTTTTTGTGTCTATGTTTAAATCACATGATTTAACTGCATCCTTAAAACTACAGAATCACATTTTTTAGACTAGATTTCCTTTATATGAACAGTGCACTGCAAACTTTAAAAAAATAAAAATACAACTCAAAATATTTCACACACAAGACATAGATAATAACACGCAGCTATAACATGTTTCTCAGCTTTATTATTATTTTCAATCAGTCACATTTGTTTTTTTGATTGTTAACGCAACATTTTAAAATGTAGGTGTTGACTTTTCTGGTTTTATATTTCCTGTATGATAATTCTTTCTAATTAAACAATAAGAACAAGTAGTAGTAACAGGTTATACATCGAAAAACTTCCAAACACATGAAGTTTGGAAGATGAAACTTAAAAAAAAAAGGCAGATAATTTTGAAAGGACGTCTCCTGACTAAACATAGCTGTTGATGGAATTGCCCAATTTAAAATCAGGATATGGTGTCACTCATGGGGCACTGCTGTCAGTGACAGAAGCGACAGAGAGGAAATGTTTGTTTCTTTGCAAAAATCTGAGCAATTAATAAATAAACACAAGTTTTGTCCTTAAGCAAAGCCAGCTATCAACAATAGTCCATATTTACTTTTTTAAAAAAATAAATAAAATGCAATCTTATTCCTAATCTTTTCTAATAATGCAAGCCCATTGATGTTATAAAAAACCTATAAAGTCAAGTGTATGGAAACCTTTTGAAAATGTGTTTATCAATAAGGAGAAGAGGAGACAGGGAATGTCAATTTTTTAATGAAAATTGACCAGTTTCTGTTTATTCACAGAAGTAAACGCAAAGCCTACATGTTTGCTGTGTTCACAGTGCTCAAAGAATATAATGTCAAGCTATGAGACAAATCACTCAGTGAAAGCTGACCATGTTACTGCCAGCGAGATATCATCGCACACCCTGACACACGACAGGTATTTGCCAAGATCAACCTGACAAGAAGCTCAGTGACAGATCGCTCACTCTTCTCACTATTCACAGTCAGTGCTTCTAATCTGCCCACAGGCATCCAGCTTGAGGCAACTGACATGCAATGTGAATGTGATTCAGAAAATGAAGGATACATTTGGACACATTTGAAACTGCTTACCTTTGTGAGCATTTTTTCTGTAATGAACATCCATAAAACTGCATCCGAGGGTCACACAAAAGCACCTCAATGACATTGTGAACCTGGCAGCTCCACAGGAGTTCATTCATAATATTGATGCATGTTTCAGGGACAAGTTAAACAGTAAGTACTGTGTTCATGCAGAATGCTGCCTCAGAGGGTTTTCTTCCCTTACTGGATTACAGTTCTCTAACCTTTTCTTAAACTTTACTTAAACTACATACATTTAATACAAGAAATGTATGTATTTCTATATTTTAACAAGTGTTTAGTCCACATCTGAACGCATTGGGTTTTAAAAATAGATTTCCTTATATAGGTTGTCTGGCTCCCTTGATATCAAATTAGGCTCTTTGTAGCCCGCAAGTTAAAATGAGTTAAGTAAAGGATTTTCAGTTTGGTTTGAAACAACATACTCCACTGATGGAATTTTCTGATATCTGTTTAATTATTTAATTGAAGTTCAGAGTCCCTTTCGTGTCTGTCATAATGTTTTACAGTCTCCAGTATCAGTTGGCAGTATTTTTTCTTTTAATCACTTGCGGTAACAGTAGATTATGTGTGTTTTTTTCTCTTGCTGTTTCCCTGTGCATTTCTTTGACAAAGTCTCTTTGGCCAACTTGGGCTAAATTACAAGTTAATAGTTAACCATTAAAGAAGTGCGCATTGTTTACTGGCAACTCTACTGCGAAAAAGGGGCTATAAAAAAGAGGATAAGGGCACAAGTGGAAGGCTGATCAAAAATCAAATCAAATGAACCTTAGTGGGCGACCAGATTCATGATTTTCACTCCATAATTTCTACCACATTGATTTCAGGAGTCACAAATCCCTCACTAATGTATATAATGATGTCTTTAATGAATTTATGACACATTGATTAATTATGACACATTTACATTATGAATAGATGCTACAAAATGTTACATTTATATAAAATCTAAAGGTTCAAATCTTTTTAGCTTCTGATTCATATTTGAAATTTCTGTTTCCATAAGGTGGACTCTTTGCTGGTTCTGTGTGACTGCTCCTTGTAATAGGCTCATAAGGCTGAATATTACATGCTTGACTGCTGATAAAAAATCATCAGATTTTATTATAGGTGCTTTCCTCCTTGTTCTTGTCTTTTTGCTACTCTTACAGATCAATGTCAAGTGTTTCGTCACCATCTGAGTCGTCTCCCGGTTCCTCTATTTTCACGCCTAGGCCACTGTCCAAATCAGTATCAGCAAACAAGACCTTGGAGGTTTTTGGTGGTTTTCCATTCTGGTTGTGTTTTTTGCTGCTTGCGGGTGGTTCATCTTCCTCCTCGCTGTCCTCCCTGTTGTCTGGGAGAATGACTACCTCTTCCTTGGCACTTGGGTCAATGTCTGCCTTAAACCAGACAGACTTGTACCCCTCCTCCACACGCCTCTCCTTTGTCAGGATCGGTTTTACTTCCTTCTCGCTGTCAGCCTTATCTGAGCCTACATCACTGGTGTCATCAGGCAAAAGGGCATGCAGTGGTGCAGAAGACCTTTTGATGGCCTCTCCGGTTGGGTTATCCCATGCAGTTTTGAGGGTTTGTTCACTTTTTCTCTCTTTACCACTTGAGCCCGTGCTTCCTCCGTCACCATCATGCTGGAAGGCTTCATTGGTGTACTGGATGCCCTCTTTTTGACCACCTGGGCCTTGACCCAGCTGTGGATAGAACATCAGAAAGGGGAAAACATTTATAAACAAGATGATTTGAAAGTGTTACTGACGATAAGCTGCTATAGTTGTCTTTATAATGAATATATATTTTCATGGACTTTTTTACACTTAACTTGCCCTTTTGAAATGAAACCCTAATGATGAGAAAGAATTACATTAAATGCTTTAGTCAGAGAATATATTTATTCAGCTAACAGTCTTCATTTTACTCTATATGATGAGTACTGACACAAAACACTGTCTATTAATATTATAAATGCTCTTGTCCAATTGTAGATGTTGGACTATGTGTGTGATCTTACTGTGAACTATGCAGTCAATAAGAATTCATATAAAAGGAGGAGAAAGTGTTAGCTTAAGAAATTTAGAACCACCGACTGCTCAGGGAAGTTAACAATCAGAATCAAAGCAATCTTTCCTGGGTGCAGAAAAACTGGTCAAGGCTAAAATTCTAATAATTCAGTTACTCGTAGACTAGTTGGAGTGAGCGAAGAGAAATAATCAGAAGGAGGAAGACGCGTTTACAAAAGATTAGCAAAAAGGTCCTGATCCCAGAGCTCGGGGTTATATCGTTGAACTAGCGTCACACAGCCTCCCCTGGAGGATTATTGACACATAATCTGTTGGGAAGTTTCTTTCATTCACTGAAACAAACAGTCTGAGTTTGTATTTAGCATAACTTGGCCCTTCCTGTAGTTTCCATTAGATATTTGTTTCCCCAGTTTATCATGTTATTGTAGTCGTCCCATTGCTTAAAAACATTACCTCAGAATTCATCTAAATGTTGACAGATATTCTTTGGGATGAATATTGAATACAGAATAGAAGAATTAATTGATCCTCTGCTGAATTTGATGGGGGTTTGGTCCTCTAGTTACCAAGAAGCAGCCAATATACCTAAAGGATTTTGAGTTTCTGTAAAGAGCAGTGGGCCAAAATCCCTCCTCAGATGTATGCAAACCTGGTGACCAGCTACAAGAAACATCTTACCATTTTTGGGAATTTATGCTGTAATTTATCCTGAAGCTCAAAGTTCACAAGGTCTATAAAATTTAAACAAGTAAAAATAGTACAAATAAAACATTTCACAAGGAATATTTACATTATGTCCTTAAATCTGTTCAACTGAAACCAATGTGGCCAAAAATGAAAATGTGTGACTAGTAAGGACCAATGTGTTGGAAAGGGATGAGTCTGGATGATAATCAAAGTTCCCCACAGCTGAACCTTAAACTTACAGAACTTCGAAATATGCTGGCTTCATAGATCTTCTTCCAGTCTGCCTTCCCCTTTTGCATGCGATGAGCAAGCACACCAATGACCACCAGACAAATTAACAGGAGAGCACCCAAGGTTGCACCCAGTGCTGCCATCTCCACTGTTCCATATTCTCCAGATGGGACTGCAGAAATGAAATGAAATGAAATGAAAGACTCTCATTAAATAGTCTATAGTGTTTCATCAAATGCTTTTTTTCCCCCTGGGAGTAATAATTCTAAATGTAAATGTCTGATTAATCTTTGTTACTTGAAATGGAAATTTTAGGCAAAACATAGAAGTTTAGCACACTAAAGCTGTGGTTAAGTAACTTTAACACCAAAACTGATAGATTTAGACTGGTTTGGTAAGACTTGATTGCACATAGCTTAAGAAACATGAAATGACAGATAGAGTATAGGGATTATAGATATGCCACTTACTAAAAATGCCATGGTTAAAGTCTGTACTGACCACATGGCAAGCCCAAAATTCAAGACAAAGCCAAGAACTGCAGTTCCTCAAGTGGCCACTTAAGACTTGCTAGTCGAACTCCATAAACCCCCTTGTTAAAAAGCCTAATGGAGAGTTTTCTTTTTCTTTTTTTTTTTTTAAACTCAAGGGAAAGTGAACTTTTTAAAATAAGTCATCCACCTGGATAGTGGATCTGGGGGCTTGGCCACTTGATAAGTGTTCACTGTACCATACCAGCTTCTGCTAGATGTAATGTAAGTCATTAAACCAGACCACACCACTGTGTTTGTGCTGTTGATGCCTTCTTATGGGTTTTAAATGGATTATCTAACTAATGATAACTAATAATATGGCTTTCTAATATGTCCAAATTCTAACACCAAAAAAAAAAGAAGAAAAAAACAAAACAAAAAGAAAAAGAAAAAAACAAATGGAAAGAACATGGCAGTAGCTGACATGCTAATATTAGAGTTTCAAAATGCATGGACAAATCAACATCCATCTATTATGCTGTGTATGAACTTGACATATAGACATTTTAAGCTTCCAGAAAATATTGATTTATTTGAACTAGCCATTAATGCACTTTTATTTATTTATTTATTTATTTTAGGAATAGCTGCTGTGATGAAGGAGTAATATATGGGTCATTGCTTAATATTAACAATGAGACTTCTAAGACATTATTATACTTCTGGAACAATGTGGAAAAAGCCTTTATAGGAAGTTAGAAGCATATTCGTTTCTAAAATAAGGTTGGATGACAAACAAAAAATATTATTTTTTAATAAAAATTGAAATTATTTTTAATCTAGTGGAATATTCGAGCTTTTCCTGTGAAGGTGTGGGATTTAAAAAAAAACTGTTTTCAGTCTCAGAGGTTATCCAATTTTTTTCTCTTCAAAGTATAACCCCTTTCCCCTGGGTTATTTGTAAAGGAATATATATATATCTATATATATCTATACATCTATATCTATCTCTACATATATCTATATCTATCTATTTATCTATCGATCTATCTATCAATCTATAGATAGATAGATAGATAGATAGATAGATAGATAGATAGATAGATAGATAGATAGATAGATAGATAGATAGATAGATTTATTTCCCTTTGTTGCCCTGGCAATGGTAGTTTGTGTGTGTTTTATTTTTTCCAAAGGACCACATTTGATCTGATGAAGAGTAATGGGTAAGCACCTGGTGGTGCCTTGCTGGGAGTGGAGAAACTTTCTTCGGGGGTCAAAGTGGGATTAGTGGCTGAAGAACTGCCTTCAGTGGTGGACGTAGCAGAGTTAGTGGTGCTCTCCCTGGGGCTGGTTGTTGAGACGCTGGTGCTGGTTGAGGATTCACTTATGGTTGTTGTGGTCATAAAGTCTGTAGTAGTCTGAGGTAAACTGGTGGTGGTGAGACCTGGGAGGAGAGCACACTTTGAAGCTTAGTGGTTTTACCTGTGTCCTCATTTTCTGCTTTAGGTGTCTATACATGGCCACTTTAGCATTCTTGTAAGGTCTTTGCAATCCACATGGACATGAATCTTGACGCATGTAGATCATCCTTGTTCAGTCTGGGCCAGGATATGGCTGTTACTCTTCTGCTGTTTGTCTCCATGCCACATTCCCATGGATTGGCCATGACAACTCAAGGACACATCATTTAGCCAGGCTTTGTGGCCTCAAATTAACAAGATTTTCTTCTTTGTTGGAGTTCCAAACATTTAACTGTGCAAATATTACTTCCATCTTTTCCATTTGGGTTGGTTTGTCGAGTGCAACTGTCATTAAGATCAGTGCCATTTCAATAAAGATTCATATTGGTTGGCGAGTAGACATATGTCATAATTGCAGTCACTCTGCAAGATGGTCATCTTGAACTTCTGACACCATCGAAAGTTCATCCAGGACTGTCTTTGGTTGTAAACCACCTTTGAGCATCAGTCATAGTGTGATATAGGACAACTGTTCTAGGGTCCCAACTCTTTCACATTGTCCCTCTCTCATCTGGGACATTCAAAATTATACTATTGGCATTATAAGTTATTCAGATTGGTTGCATAGTAAACTTTCACCATAATTTATTTGCAAGACCTTGAATCATTTTTATGGCAAAGTTTTTAAGTTACTGAAACAAAAAGAGAAAATCAGATTGAAAAAGAGGTCAAAATAAAAGACACTTGAATTGTAAGTTTAAAGGGGTACAAATCAACAAAGAACAGAAAGGAGAACACAGCAACAGGGGACAGAACAGTTAACGTTTCAGTAGAGTACTTCGTCTACCAACTGCAAGGTCACACTCTTCCAGTCCACATGCTGAAGTATCCTTGGGCAAGGTACCCCTCTACACCCACTGGAGAGGGAGTGTGTGTGAACAGATAAAAGTACTGTATGAATATCAGTGTGTGTTTGGGTGAATGGGACTTGTTGTAGAGCTTTGAGTGGTCAACTGAGTAGAAAGGAGCTATACAAGTATGAGCCCATTTGTTGCATTGGCAGAACAAGTAGAGTCAAAAGGACTTTGTGGAAGGTTTCATTTACCTGATTTCACCTCCACTGACAGCAGAGCTGTGTCTGATTCATCGTTGGTTGAATCTACTGCCAATACCTGAAAGTTCAAAGAACAAGTTAAATGCCTGATAAGAAACTTGCTCATTTCATCAGTCATTTTAACTTTAACTAGACTTGTACACTCACTTCCAGGGACAGAGTTTCCTCTGGGAGATCCTTAGTCATGAATAAGAAGCCGTTAATGATGGCGAATTCGCTCCTCCCCTTAACGGAATAAGTGATGTGGGGATTCAGACCCTGTTTCAACATTGGCAAGAAAAAAGAAGTTGGTGCTGAGCATGAGGTAGATCAAAAACTCCCCAAAAGACTTTGCCAGTAATCAAACACACAACTGATACAATGCATAAGTAGTTTGCCACTAAACTGCATAATATCATGATGTAATGTACAAGTCTCTCCATCAGTGAAAATTACTTCATCATGTCTGGAAACGATTGACAGAATGGCTGGACATGCACCACTGCTGGCTGTTACCAAAATGAGCTTTCACTTAACAAACTTGTGCATAACAAAAGTCAAAGAGTCACTCTGGAACATTCTTTGTTTAAAAAAAAAACAAAAAACAAATAATCAATACTACTGGGAAAAAAGAAACAACTCAAAACTAGAAGAAGAATAAAAGTTGGGGAACACAGCCTATGAGCAGGTATCATCCATCCATCCATCCATCCATCCATCCATCCATCCACCTTTTCCCCTCCACAAAGCATAAACACTTGTTTCACGTAGTCACATTAGTGTTAGGGGTTTGAGTAACTGCATTTTACCGCTGTGCCAGCATAATCTTCATCTGTGGCGATAATCTGCAGTGGCGTATCTTTGTTTGTCAGCTCCATCGCCATGGTGCCTACTGAAGAGATCACTCCTTCATACTGAGCTTTCTGAAATTTTGGGGGGTATAAGCTTTTGACTTGGACACTGATTGTGATGGTAGTTGTGGCATACTGATAAGTGTTCCCTTTCTGACTGGCCTGTGAAAGAAAAACACAGATGATTGTGGTTTGAAAAAAAAAAAAACCCATCAGGATTGTATAATACTGAAATAAGTCCCCAGTGATTAACCTAACAAAGTCATTCATACATTTAAATTATTGATGTAATAATTTAATAAGATTTTCTGCCAATTTTATTTTATGTTTAGGGACCAACAGACTGCCCGTCTGCTCTTTGTAGGCAAGATGATTCTCACTTCAGTTTGGGAATGAGAATCTGCCTCCGTGGAGCAGAATGGGGCAGCATTAGAAGTAATGCAGATGTTGCACTGATTGATTTACCAGACTGTAATAGCAATAATTTTGTTAAACATGCACAATGAAGGGCTATTCTATTCTATTCTAAAATTAATTTTGGTTCAATATCAAAGGATATATTAAACACATGTTGAACTAGGAATTAAGTATTATATTTGTAACTCTGTTTTTTTAAAATGTATTATAAATGTAAATAAAGTAAACCTAAATAAAGGTTTTTCTCCTGTGTGGGTGATCTTGTGAATATCAACAATAAGCCTCTGCGGGATTGTTTAAGCTGAGTTTTCTTTTTTACTTTATGTTCTTTTTTTACTGTTTTGGTTACATCCTACATAATTTTACTTCCATCTATAACAAACCCAGTTTGATTACAGTTTTTAGCACAGATGACACCATCATCATTCAATAATAGCAAGAGAATATGTTGTGTTTACCAGCACAGTCAAACTGATCGTCCCCAGCACATCAGTTGGCTTCAGCATGGTGATGTTCCCCGTGTTTGAGTTGATCTCAAACAGACCAGCATCATTTCCTGAAAACACAAACAAACTAAGCTTCTTCTTTCATCTAATGACTAATACCTTTACCATTTTCTGTTATAATTGAAGTTATATACCACTTAGGAATAAATATATTATCTCCTCATTTATTCCAGAGTCTCCGTCAATGGCGTACAGAGGTCCTGGTTTCAGTGGTAACACTCCAGGCTGTGAAACCAAAACCACAGTTATGGCCTCAAAGTGTTTATCAGGTCATCCAACAACGTTTTAAACCTTCTGATTCATTAATACTATTAAAAGTTAAAATGATATAATACTCCTCTTCAGGAAAAAGAATATTTCTTGACCCAAACAAGACCTTTTGCTTTACTATAAGCCTTTTTTTGGTTTCAGATTTCTATAAATAGTTACTACAGTGGAAGCAACTCACCGCCTGTTCATTAAGGTCAACCCTTCCAGTATAGCCAGTACTCTGGCAAATCACATCCCCACCCATGTTATGTGTGGTGCAAGGCTGGAACCATGGTGGTCTGTTGTCCCCATCTAAGATAGTGACTGCAATAGTTGTGGTAGCAGAATGTCCAATTGTTGGCACTTGTGTGTCCTAAAAAATGTCAGAAGATGAAACATCCACATACCAGAGAGAAACTATAGGCAACCTCCAAAGCTAGGAGGAAACTATTACTGTGTTTAATCAGAAATGCAGACTACTCACCTGAACTTCCAATACCAGCTGCACATTTTTGACAGTATCATAATCAAGACGTGCATTCACGAGAATAACTGGGCTAGTAGGTGACCGCAGCATAAAGTCATTCTGTGAGTATGAAAAAGGAAATAAAAATGTTTAGATCACTGATCATCTTTGACCTTACTCTGGTCAGAGATGGTGGAACTGATATCCACCATCTCATGTGACTTTGACTTTCAATGGTGCACCTGCAAAGAGACAAAAGTAAAAAGTCTTACAGATTCAGATGTGAGTGTATAGTAGAGCACGGGGTGTTGGTCCAAGTCTTTGGCAGCGAACTGTCCCACAGAGGTACCTATAGGTTCTATCTGTATATAAGAAAAAAGTACCACCAAATAAAGTATATTTAAACAGATAACGTGAGGGCTATCTACTCGTCCCACAACACAAAAATAAATAATAAATGAATAAAAGTTATAACTCGAATAATAACTCTTACCTCACTGACTGCAACACTGTACAAATTTTGATCAAACATGGGAAGGTTATCATTCTCATTGTCAATGAACACAAAAGCGGTGATGCGCACCTGGAAACACAGATTTAATTTGACGTTAGTGTATTAGATTACAGATGACCACTAAATACATGCAGAGTCTGAGTCTGTAAAAAACACACAGCTGAGTGGAAAAATTGAAAATGTTTATTGTTAAACATGTTCAACGTGTTTAAAGGCAGTTTTACCGTCTGTCCTGTGGTTGTCATTGTACATTTGATCGTGATGCTAAAAGTGTTTTCATCCTGCAAACAAAACAAACTTTAAGCTCAACAGATTTCACTGTAGAAACAACACGAGTTTTAATCTTATTGGTAATTATTAGTCATGACTGACAATACCTCATAGTCAAACACCTTTGCAGCGGTCAGGTTGTTTCCACTCAATGAAAATGGGTTCGGGATTGAAGGAGAATCAAATTCAAGGGTCACATTTGGCTCGACAGGTATTGTCATAACAATGTCACCTATATTGTTGTTTTCTGGAAATCTGGCTCTTGTTTTGTCAGAACAGACTGTTGGGGTGAAGAAAAAAAAACAGATGCTCCAATTAAAGTGACAGACCATTAACACATTTATTAATGAACATTTATCTTCCAGTTTTATTTGTTTTTATGCATACAGAGAAAGTACTAAAGGAATCTGTAAGCAACTTGACAGTTATGTATATATCTCAAAGACAGACTTTTTTTTACTGGTTATAGAATTATTGAAAAATAATTTAGACAAATGCTTAAATTTTAATAAAGAAAATTACAAAACAGGACAATCCTGCAGGCTGCTAATTTGTGTAAATTTGAATTTTGTGTGTTTTTACATTAGGTTCACTTGAGGCTGAAATTATAGCTGATGCCATGATTGGTTGATGCTTTAAAGCCCAACAGTTTGTTGTGTTGTAATTTTAGGTTTATATAAAAATGCTTATAGTAGCAGAAATTAAAGTGCCACAAAGCTAAAGCTTAAAGAACACTGAGCCACTGAATCAGAAGCTATTTCCATCTGATCTGTATTCAGAAGCATCGTGGTCTCAAGGCTGACATGCTGAGGATTCGGATTTTTGTGTCATCATTTCGGAGCCTTTTTTCCTGCTTATTCTGAGTAGTTTTTGGTTTCTGTTTTGATTTTATTATTGCTACTATCTCCCTGGTGTTTCCCATTTCATCGACATACTTGCGCCCTCCATCCATCCATCCATCCATCTATTTTCTGCCGCTTATCCGGGGCCGGGTCGCGGGGGCAGCAGCCCAAGCAGAGAAGCCCAGACCTCCCTCTCCCCAGACACCTCCTCCAGGTCATCCCCAACATGCCCGGAACACCTCACCCAGGAGGTGCCCAGGAGGCATCCTTGTCAGATGCCCGAACCACCTCAACTGACTCTTTTCGATGTGGAGGAGCAGCGGCTCTACTCTGAGCCCCTCCCAGATGGCCGAACTTCTCACTCTATCCCTAAGGGAGAGTCCAGCCACCCTTTGGAGGAAGCCCATTTCCGCAGCTTGTATCCGCGATCTCGTTCTTTCGGTCACTACCCACAGCTCGTGACCATAGGTGAGGGTAGGGATGTAGATCAACCGCTTTTACACTCAGCGGTCGAATGCCTTCTCCAAGTCCACAAAACACATGTAGACTGGTTGGGCAAACTCCCATGCACCCTCAAGTATCCTTGAGAGGATAAAGAGCTGGTCCAGTGTTCCACGGCCGGGACAAAAACCGCATTGTTCCTCCTGTAGCCGAGGTTCGACTAACGGACGAACTCTCCTTTCAAGCACCCTGGCATAGACCATCCCA
>VURO01020936.1:0-23992 GCA_015108175.1 Pelvicachromis taeniatus
CACACACACACACACACACACACACACACACACACACACACACACACACACACCAACAAAAATGAACACATACACATTTTCTGCTGTTGCCCTGTCATGCGTGTATGTTGCTTAATACTTGGCATTAAGACAAATGTATGACTCCTGCTCATGTTTAGTATTGCAGGTTATTTCATCCCTAAGAACACAGTCATCATTCCTAATCTCTTTGGAGCACATCATGATCCTAAAGTTTGGCCTGACCCATACAGCTTCAAACCAGGTACTGTCCCAAATTCTTGGTGAGGTGTGTTCATTTCACTTGGCTCAGAAGAGTTCAAATAAAGTAGTGACACTCTCTCTTTCAGAGCGCTTTCTGGAAGGAGAAGGGGGAGGCAGCTCCACCCGTGACCTGATCCCTTTTGGAGGGGGGGCTCGGCTCTGCCTGGGAGAGTCTGTGGCCAAAATGGAGCTTTTTCTGTTCTCTGCCTACTTGCTGAGAGATTTCCTGTTCCTCCTGCCTGAGAGTGAGGCCTCCCTGCCTGATCTGAGAGGAGTTGCCAGTGTTGTGCTTAAAATCAAGTCCTATAAAGTTGTAGCACGCCCAAGACCTGTGACTAATCCCTGAGCTGCCGTGGGTGTATTGCTCACTTGTTGTTTGCGTTGGCTATGTGCGTGCAAATTTATGTTTCACATATATATATTTTCTCTTCTTATTCTTGACAATATTTCTATTGGAGGGTATCCTACAGTTTATTATCACAGTTATTTACTCCACCATCACTAAATAAAAAGTTTTTTCTTCTGTGACAATGCATAGAATAACTGCACTGTTGGTGCTTATTAATCTTCACTATTAACAGAGGGAAAATACAACAATGGTCATAAATGTAATTATATTTTTCCAAAATAAAAAAGTAAGGTGAGAGGAGTAAAAAATAGTAAACATGAATGCTGTTAATGTATTGTTAAGATTTCTCGGTTTGTTTGATTTTGGGGGCTGAAGGAAGGAAAACACTCGGTGGTGTAATGCTCAATCAATAATCTCTTTATTCCATACAACAATCTGAGTATTACCAACATCCGGACGGGAGATGGCCGGGAGGATTACACGGCAGATCTCAAACTGTCTGAGGGCTGAACACCCTTTTATTACTTCAGCCCCCTCACACCACTGATAAGACCTAAAGAATCACATTCCTTTCTCTCAGTGAGGCTGAGCGTTATGGCCTTGGCTTCCCCGGCTGTATGTTTTGCTCTTTCTAATCAGACAAATAAGGCCATGATTCTACACAAACAGCATTTCTTAGAAATCGGCAGTATACTGCATCTTAGGACAGTGTAATATCCCATTCCTGCCTTTCTCAACCTAAACAATCAATTAATTCTAAATACATGTACATGGGGATTTTCACAGCTCAGCATCAAACAATAAAACATTAAACTGACTGGGGCAGTCCCATATCAGCATTCATCAAAGGTCTACTGGGGCGCTCCCAGATGGCACACCAATACACAGGAATCAACAATCTTTATATCAAATGTCATGAAATTATAAAAACAACATAATGATTTCAAAATCTTTAATCAAAGACATACCGTGGCCTCTAGCAATATACTGATTCAAAAACCTCGGTCTCTCAGTGTAGGTGCCTCCTAGTCTCCCTCTATCCCTCGCCCTTATCTGTTGACCTTGCTCTGGCGTCTCTGCTTCTCACATACAGCTCTGTGCTTTATGAGTGAATGTTTAACATCTGGACTTATCACCTATTTTAAATGAATAATGAATATAATGGTTTACTCATACAATAATCTAATCTGACAGTATCTACGGACACCACGATGTGAAAGAGCCTTTTTTTGCAAACAGAATAGGTTTCATTGAATCTGACAGCACCACCCAGTGGACAAGCCTTAATATGCACATACGGTGACAGTACATGGCAGGGGTGTCAATCTCCAGTCCTTGAGGGCCGATGTCCTGAAACTTTTACATGTGTCCCTGCTGCAACATACCGGAATAAAATTAGTAGGACATTAGATTTTAGACTCTATAGAGCTCGACTGCATGCTGAGGTGGCAATTCAGCCATCTGATTCATGTTACAGCAGCTCATGAGTGAATGAACACGGTGCACTAAAAGTACTTTTAGGAGTACATTTTTCCAAACATTTAAATTTACTTCTGTAGAGTTAGGGGTTACCACCAAAGCAAGTTCTATATTCTTGCTGATGACCTACAAATTTTATTCAGGTGTGTTGCAGCAGGGACACATGTAAAGGTTTTACGATACCGGCCCCCAAGGACTGGAGTTTGACACCCCTGCTATATGGAATATGTTCAGTCTCTCCACAGCACTGGGTTACAGCAGTATCTGCTGTTTGGGTTTTCACGCATTAGCATCCTGGTTGTCATGGTCCTGAGTTTATGACTCAGTGGTTTTGTTTTGATTATGTTTATCTCTTTTTCAGTTTAATTCTGATTAAGATATTGCGAGTTCTTAGGTTTTGTTTCCAAGCCCTCAGTTTCTGTACCCTTCTGTGCTTCACGTTTCCTCCGTCTTACCATTCAGTCTTGTCTCTGTCTGTGTCAAGTCCGCGTCTGTGGTTTATTTCCTGTTTTACTTTGAAGGTCAATGTCTTATGTCATGTTTCTAGTTTTGCTTCCCTGGTCTTCTTAGTTCTGATTTGTCCCAGCTCTGTTCACCCATTCCTCTCATTATCTCCTGTGTGTATTTAAGTCCTCTGTCTTCCTTTGTTCAGTGTCAGGTAGTCTCGTACTCCATGTTTCCATGCTGCCAGGATTTTCCTCATTCAGGTTTTTGTTTTACTCAAGTTTTTGCTCTTTGTGTTCAGCATTTAGTTTTCCCAGTTTAGTTTCAGTTAGGTCTTCCCTTTATGCGTTTGCCTTTTGTTTTTGTATCCTGTTCATCAGCCTTATTAAACGGCTCACTTTTTGTTATCAAGCCTTGTCCGCGCTCCGTTTGCGTCTGCACCTGGGTCGACCTCCTCTCTCCACACAGTCTGCTTCTGCCAGACTGTGACACTGGTGATGAAATGTAATGTAGAAGTTATTATTAAAAAATAAATGAATTGACATGTCAATCACAATAGTCACAACAATTAAAGTGATACTGACAATTTTGAATAAACATGACGGACTATCACTACATAAATATAAATGGATTTTATGAGTCATTTTCCTGAGCTCAGCGTGATCTTCCTGTGTCATTTCCTATATAAGAGCATTTTGCAATAACAAAGAAACAGTAAGATGGACTCACTTTCACTGTTGGTACTCTGTCTTTTTTATCTTACACAGGCAGCCAGTGGACATCATCCAACCGGTAATTATACAAAACTGCAACAACTATAAATATATATATATACACATCATATAATATATTCGCACACAGTACCTTCAAAACTCTGTTGGATATGGCTCGATTTCATCTTGTCTGCTTGTTTTCTAACCCACGAGGCAGCGTTATGAGACGAAACCTGTTGTTGTCAAAGAAAAATGATTAAATGTCAGTGACTGCTGATTTTTTTTTTACCTTTTTGTATCATAGCAAAATAACCAAAATTAAACTGAACTCACACAAATAATTGTGATTTCAGAGATTCACTCAGTTCTTTGTGAACTGCTCACACATACACAGCTGTTACATTTTTCAATATGTGGCATATATATAGATTTTTTAAAAATATTTGTAATTTTAAAACATGCATTTTTTTGTCATTTTCACCAGTAAACACTTTGCTGAGGGTTGCCATAGAAGGAGATACTGTTACTTTGCCATGTGGTATACCTTCTATCAAAACCTGCTCTTCTATCAGCTGGGACATGAGTGCAGAATTTAATTTAACTGATGAGATTATAAAGGAAGAAAAACCGACAGCTCCAAACAGCCACAGGTACCGCCTGCTCAAGGACTGCTCTCTGCAGATTACTCAGCTGGTGCTCAATGACGCACGGACTTACACGTGTAGAAGTGGAACGCTCAAGTCAAGTGTTTCTCTTCTGATTCTTTGCAGTAAGTCTTTGTGCTTTATACCTTTTTTTTTTGGGGGGGGGGGGGGGGGTTGTTTTTTTTTTTGTGGGGGGGGGGGGGGGGGGGGTATTTGTTTTACATAGAGAAATAGTAAACAAAAGTATCACAATGCTCACTTTTTGTATTCACCAGTTACTGAAAGGTCACTTCCTGCAGATGCCAAAAAGATGGAGCTTCATTGTTACCTCAGTACAAATAAAGGAGCTGCCCCCTGTTTCAACTACAAAGAGCTTCGTATCAAGTGGAGCACTGAGGATGATACACCAATAAATGGAAGCAGATTTGCAATTGAAAATCCGCACCATTGCTTCTCTAAACTGATCATTGATAAAAAATTGACAGATCACCACAGGAAATGGAGATGCCATCTAACCCAGAATGACCTTGTTAAAGCCACAATCACTTATACAACATCAGTAGAAGGTGCTACACAGCCCATACACAAAATGAAAGATGTTGTTCAATATGTACAACGCATGACCAGTTCTCCCTTTTCCCCAGATGGACTAGAGGAAGTGTTTGCTACAGTGGGTGAGTCAGTATTACTGACTTGTGGCAACACTTCCTCTCCTGATATGAAGTGGACTTTGCGTGAAAAGCAACTGAGAGATGCTAGCTCACCTGATAATGGCCAAATAAAAGCATCGCATGTGAATAGAGATTCCTCTCTGGTCATTAGCAGACTGAGCTCACTGCATGCTGGAGACTACCAGTGTTCCCACTCCACTGATAAAAAAGACGTGCTCACTAAATTCAGGCTGCACATCCTTGATGGTAAGTGTTAAAACTTAAAAGAGAGAGAGGGAGAGAGAGAGAGATCTGATGTTGATCTTTCATGTTCTACATCTTTACAGTAACTGCAGAGCTCAGAGGGGAGAATCTCACCTTGACCTGTGCACTTACCTGTGCCAAAGAGTGTGAAAAAGACTTTGAATTAACTTGGTCGGAAAGTGCCCACAGAGGCTGGCAGAGTGAGTTAATGAGTATCAATAAAACTCTCATAAAGAAGTTATTTCTCCCAGAGTCATCAGTGAGATCCTACAAAGACATAGCATGCTCTGTGCACAGAGAAGGTGCTCTGGTGGCATCAAAGAAGTGGCTTATCGCTGACCGTAAGCGTGAATTACTGTACCGTTGCTTTTTCTGCTGGATGCACCATCTATTTATTACTAAACAATTATTCCTTTCCCCAGCTCTGCAAACACCTGCCTGGGTAAGCCTCCCTCTAGTCATCCTGATAGTGGCGGGTGGACTCTGCATTTACACCATGAGGAAGCGCAACAAGGATGCAGGTACTGAATCCGCTTCGGAAATTACATCCAAACATCAGCTAGTGTACATGAATTACTCATGACTTTGATATAGATTGAATATTTCCACAATGACCACAATGTTTTCCTTCTTGGTCTGCAGCTAATGATCAGCCCAGTACTGAATTGGTAAGATATAAAAAACAGGATAATGCCGAGTCACGCTGACATGTCCCGTTGCACTAATGCCGGTGTTCTTCTCCTCAGACTCATGTGTACGAGGTCGTTCAGGATGCGAGTAATGAGGAACAACAACAGCAAGTACAATTAAAAAGAGAAGCAGGCACTGCAGCTACCAGTTTTTATGATTTATTACAAGCTGTGAGCTAGAGTGAAACCACAACCTCTTCTTTGTCTTTTTTCTACAAAAGCTGTTTGAAACGAGAAGCTTTTCTATTGCAAGAAACAGAAATACACAGTAAATCATCTCCTTCTTTGCCAAGCTACAGACGTGCACGCAAGACGTATTAAAAGTAAAATAAAACATGTATGATAAACATTGTAAGCACGCGTGTGTTTTCCTTTGATAACTGAAATGCACATATTTAGGTTTGTTTTTACACATCCATCTACTTTTTCAAAAATCCAAACCACACAGCAAGGATGAGATAACCACAGAGGAGAATCTTCTTCTTCCTTACTTGAAAATTATTGTTGGACTGCAATAAAGAAGAGAAACATCTTTGTTTTGGTTGTTGATAGGTTTTTTGTTGTTGACATGATAAGATTTGAATAATAATTTCATAAAGGAGGAAAAACTTCATACAACTTACAACTAACCAAGCTTTCGCCTGGCATTTGGTACAGACTGTTGACTCGCTGGCATGGTGTAGCTGTGAAAAAAGAAAAACACTTCTAGTCAAGTGTTGAACAGAGAGGCAACACAGTGGCTTAAAAGCGTAGCAAGAAAAGAGTTTGACACTCACTCGCCAAAGGTGTAATAATCTCATATGTCGACATACAATTACCTGAACAGCAAGAAAACGCAGAACTGTTTAAACAACTCAACGCTACATTAGGTTAGTATGATTGTGTGATAGTGTGATAAGAATGAAAGAGTTTAAAGTCAGATCAAACCATCAAAGCGCCTCTGGTATAACTGTGTGATTCTCTGGGTTTTGCGTTTGCGGTACACAACGAATCCAATCACAGCAGCAATTATGATCATCCCCAAAATGACAGAGACCACAACTGCAATTAAAGTATCGCTGCTCTCCTCCTTCCTTTGTGTCAGATAACTATCGTTGGATGTTGGTGCTAAAGAGAGCAAGGAGAATGTTAAAACGATCATAGTGAACGTGAAATCATGAATATGATTTAATGAATGTGCAAGACGGCAAAGGCAAACAGACCTGGAAGACTTGGAGTTTTTGTTGCAATAACCAGAACTGTTGTGGCTACAAAAGCTTAATTAAAAAAACAGGAATGTTAGATATTACTTGTGTCTATATTTGATTGTTGCTTTTGATATGTGAAAGAAAAAAATAGCTTTAAAAAAAAACTGACCTTGTACTTGTAGATATGTCTCAAAGCAGTGCTGAGTTTGACCAAGCATGTAACTGCATCTATACCAGCCACTGTCACTGGTGTTCACAGACTGGAAAGTCAGAGATGTACCATTAGTTTTGGCTTTGCTAGAGTTCAGTGATTTGCGCATGTTTCCTTTTTGGATTGCCCAGGAGATGTTTTGAGGTTCTTGTTGTCCAATTGTCATGTTTATTGGGCAGTTTAACTTGGTGGGCATGCTGGGTGCTGCCTTCACAGGTTCAAGGACTTTGCAGTCTGAAAGAGCATAACATATCATGTGATAAACTAGTCAGATATTTGCTTGTAAAGTAAAGTAAAGTAGTAAAAAAGTTTTACCTTTTATTATCAAAGATATGTTTTTGGCCAAAACACGGTCCCATCCTTTCCACGTTTCACATGTGTACAGCCCTTCATCAGATTTTTGGGATTTTGTCAGAATTAAGCATATTTGTTTATTTCCATCAGCTACCCATTTTGCACGCTCATGCACATCGTTGCTTGGTTTAGGAAATTTAAAGATAACCTTCACTTGATTAGGCTCTGTAGAAAACTTTGTCACACTGTATCTGTGGGAGCACTTTGTATCCGTGTCATTTAGACTGAAACAAGCGAGAGCTACATCGTCTTCTTGAACAGCAAAGATGGTCTCGGTACCTGTTAAGCCAAAAGTTAAATAATGAGTCTAATTAATATACTAATACATACATAGCATTCAAAGAAGCAAGTACTGCATTTATGCTGTTTAGACAGTGGACACCAAAATATGCATTATCAGATTAGCAGCATGCATGTTTTTAGATTCGTGGCATATAATTAAATTGCGTTTGATGTTAAATAACGTTTGGAGCCAAAATTATATACATTGAATAAACCTTTAGTTATTTTATTTTATTATAAATGTAGTAAGCATATTTTAAAAGCCTTTATTTTTATGCAATGAGATAAAGACATTATCTGCTTACTTACCTCCAAATCCTGATACGACCTTCAACAAAATTAGAGAAAGGAAACCCCGAAGATAAAAATGTAACATGTTCTGTGGAATGCAGCTAGTGAAGAGACAAAGATCAGTCACCTCTAGACCTTTTATTTTCACTTCCTTGAAGTTAAATAGAAGTCTCAACCAGAATCTACCACGAGTCCTTTGTTGTTCTCTATCTGATTATGTGATGAGCAATACCACAGTGTGGCAAGAACCAGGCATTACATGTGGCCAGTTTTGTGGCCAAGGTACTTTTGGGGCTGCTGTTTAAAGTTGGGTAAAGAAAGTGATAAAGCTGCACTAAAGTTCTCTCCAGATGCACTGATGTGATTTAAGTAACTGCTTAAACCATTTCATTTCCACCTTTTCCAGTGGAGCTGTTCACTGGTACAGACATTTCACCTTTGAGTTACTTCCAGGTGTAAATATGCATAACTCTTTCACCAAAAATGGATATTTAAAAAAAGGCACACTCAGAGAAGGACTGTAAAAAACAAAATTCTGATGTAGTCCAAAAATACTTCATGAGCCAAAGTTTCCAGACTAGTGCACCGAAAACCTTATTGCTACATAAAGTCTTCTTCCTAAAACGAACAACAGTTTTAAATAAGCTGGTAGATCACATGTATGTCCTGCATGCACAGTTCTCCTAAACTGTCATCGGGCTGGCCTTGTTTTCTGCAGCCCTAAATGTAACAGAGGAACCTCTGCTGTCTAACTGAAACTTTGTTACTTCACTTCCTCTTCTGGTTCAGTTTATAGAAGCATCATTGTAGCCTTTCGCCTGTGTTGGTTTGGTTTCACAGTTTCTCAGCTCTCTTGGCAGAAATGGACCATGTTCAAGGTTTGTCTTTCTCTTAGCTTAGGTTCTTAAAGTTGCTCTAACCAGCCTGGATAATGCGCAACTGCGTTTACTTATTTAATCATTTATTTATGTATTAATTAACTATCAGTTTTTATTCCTCATTTGTGAGAGTTCTCCATTCTGGTTGTTGTTGTTCCTAAATGCTGGTTTCTCACAGGTGGTAAAGCTTTTGGTCTTTTAAAGTCTCAGCAGGATGAAAAGCTAAACTCTATCAATGAGGTGAGCTGAACACATAACTGGTAGGTTCAAGATGTCGACTGACACTGCGATGCTAAATTGTGTATTTATGTCATCATTAGGCTTTTCTCACAGATCCTAAATATGAAGGAGAGGAAGACCTGGCCTCAAAGCTTGAAATGTTTAAAAGTGAGTCTCAAAGGGGTTACCAGTAACACTATAGATCGTTGTTCAATTGGTGCACAGCCATACATTTTGGAATAACATTATATTGTTTATGTTGCAGAGAAATACATGGAATTTGATCTCAACGACAAAGGGGAAATAGGTAAAACGACACCAGCCATGTAGCCCTGAAGACTTTTTTTATTTTAGCAATGTTAAACAAGTGCTACTTTCAGTAGTGACTCACTCACTAAAAATCAACAAAAAAAAACCTCTCAGATTATGCAAGCAAGCGCCTTTTTTTTTTTTACTTCATTTTTCTTTCTGCACACTTATAATTTTATAGATATAATGGGTTTGAAGAGGATGTTGGAGAAACTTGGATTGGCCAAGACTCACCTGGAGCTGAAAAAAATGATGGCAGAGGTGGCTGGAAGTAGCTCAAAAGACACAATCAGCTACAATGACTTCCTCAATATGATGCTGGGAAAGAGAAATGCAATTCTAAAGCTGTGAGTATGAAATAAGTCACAATTCAGAGTGTAGCTGTAGACTGCAAGTGGAGTCCCAGGTCAAATAAGGTTAAAGCAAGATGAAGTTCCCACATGACTGAAAAACTGAACTAATACTGGACATCAGAAACCTATGCTTGCCAAATTACTGGTTATGTTGATGGCATTAATTCAAAATGTTGATGATCAAATCGAGCCTATATGTGAAAGTAGTCCTTCGGAAATGTTCTGCAGTTTGGTTAACTTGGAAAATGAGTTTTAACTACATGAACACTTTCTTTGAGAGTGTAGTTTTAAGGCCAAAACTCTCAAAGACACATTTAGCCAGCATTTTTAAGTTTCAGTAGCTGTTTACTTTCATTTTACATGCTATTTGCACATGCTCTGTAGATTTGTATTTTTGTTGTTGGCGGTGGGGTGCAAAGACCCTATCCATCTCAATGTGATAGTAACAGTTTTACATAAATAAATACTATTCACATTTAACAGCTTGCGCAGCGACCCATAAGATCCATTTACAGATGAGAAGAGTTTTTCTTAGAAGGAGTCATAGAAATCTTGTATTTCAATTCCAGCACAGAATCATTTTCATAAATAACCTGAAACTATTTAAGATCTAGATTTACTTACTGACAATAAAGAAACAAATGTGTAATGTTTGAGGTTTGCAAAAAAGCTTTTCAAAACAGGTAAAATATCTCGTTTTTATTGAAGGATCTTGATGTTTGAGGGCATGGCAAAGGAAGAAGAGCAGAAAGAAGTTGGACCACCTCGTCGTAAGACCTTTTCAGACCTGCCCTGACTTGTCCATCTCCCCCATCCGAGCTGAATTCTGTCAATACCCCCCCACTAGATTTTAAAATCAATCAAAGGTAAAGTTATGGGAAAAAAATGAAACACGGAGTAAAATGTGAAATTTTAATGAAGAGATGTGAACTAGCCTGCATGTACTAGAACTGTACTGTCCTATGTTTTTGTTTAAATATTCTGATAATGTGAAATGTTACACATGGCAGTGGCAAAATGTGTGGTCAGTGTGGTTCATGTTAGAAGGTCACCATTTTTACAAGTTCATTAAAAACTACATGCTAAACAGTCACGGATCTCATGTTGTGTTTGTTAAAGTGAAAATGTTAATTACACTGCATTTTACGTTTCTGATTTAAACCCTTATAGACAAAAGTAATATAGCAATGTCAGAGAGATGGAGAGCTTAGAGAACATGACAAAAAAACAAAAAACAAACAACAACAAAAAGCTAACTGTACCCGTAGTAGGGTTATCGTTCCTTAGCGTTTGCCTAATATATGTAGGATGCTTAGTCAGCTACTTTATTTTGAAAACACCGCATGACCGGAAGTCGTATTTTGTCACCCAGGGAGGGAGGACAGCTTAGCAAAGCTTGCAAATTTATGAGTTATTTAATATAAAAGAAAGGTGAGTGAAAGTGACTGTTTGTATACAGTTGTGTAAACACACAGGCGGTATTTATGTTATTAGATAGTTCCGTTACAGTAATACATTTGTCAATATCTGTACTATACGTGTTAGCACGGACGCTAGCCAGTATGCTAAAGAGCTGACGTATTTCCCAGTTTTGAGAGGCAGGTCTAAGCTCAGCCAAAGATTGTGTTTGACATTTTGAGTAAAACCCCAGGTGTCAGCTGCAGGTTCCTACATCTGTGCTGAAAAAATGTTGTGCTAGATTCACTTTTATAAAGCTCGGCTCACTAACCCTGTTAATGTTTTACTGCCGTTGTTTTTAACCTTTCTGGGTGTAAATTGGTTCACTGCGGCTATGTTGGTTTGTCAGGAGGATGAGCAGCTCAGAGGAGGTGTCCTGGATATCGTGGTTCTGTGGACTCAGGGGGAACGAGTTCTTCTGCGAGGTCAGTCTCGTTTTCATTTTCACTCTTTATTTTTCAACGCTTTTGTTGCACCATCATAAGCTTTTCACAGACTTCATCATTCGCCTGCTGGCAGAGTATACAGAAGCGTAAATTATGCCCCTACACCGTCAGGCTGCTGTACACTGTGGCTGCACATTAATCAGCAGAAGCCTATTCACACTTTTCATATAGGTCACTGTGCATAAAAATGACTGGAATTCCTCAGTGGTTTGCATGACTAAATTAAATTGAACCTTGACTTCTCGTTTTGGTCCGTATTCATCACAGCACAAAGATATATCTAATGCATTTGCACATCAGACCATACGTACAGACTTTCTTTGAATAAATCAACCCTGTTGTGGTGTGCTGATTTCTTATCATCATTTTCTCAGTTTGCACACTTATGTTAATGGTTGCAACCTCACCTAAAGACTAATTTATTGATTAAGATCAAGGAGACACTTGAATTTTATGGTTAAAACCTTTCTACAAATCATGTAGATGTGACACGTGACCCATTCAGGAGTTGAGCAAGATTCTGAGACCCTGCACCATGCATGCTGTCACACCCAAAATCAAAACAGCCACTATTTAAGGATATGCCGCATGTTGCAAAACTAATCTTTAAGAAGACCCATCTTTCCAAAACATGGACGAAACAAAATATAAAATAAACACACTTTGAGAACATACTGGGACCTATTGCCAAACCAGTAAAGTGTGACATATAGGGTGGACTAAAACCATCAACTATAAAGATGACAAAAATGATCACCACACTAATGATTTTGTATGATATAATATTTTGAATAACACACGCAAGTACAGAATGTGCCTAAACCAAACTAACCAGGCTATATAATGATGTTATTTTACCTAGTATAAGTATATCATTTTACCTTCTGAGCAGGTGTGTGTGCTTAATGAATTTTTTAGACCACCTTCCATAAAAACAAGAAAATTCAAATGCGTCAAAAACATGTTTAAAATTAAAATCTGTATTGTTATCTATTAGGCAAATAACACAGTGGATTCAAATGAATTTGCAGATGCTAGAAGAAGCTGCAGCTTTACATTAGAAGGACTCCTCTGGAAGATCCTTTTTTGTTAGAAATGAGTTAATCATCTCAGTTACCTTTTTCCATCCTGTAGTTTCTGTTCTGTTGTAATTTCAGAACTGAAACCACCAAATAAAACACATTTCCTTTTTTTTTTTTTTTTAAATCAGTTTTTTGTCTGAATTTCTCTCTTGGTCAAATATCTCTGTGCTGTTATTTATATTGTACTGTCTCAACTTGTGGGGAAATATGTTAATAATGGAGTGTCAACCTCTACTAGTACTGGGAAGTCTGACTCATGCTTGTGCGTCTAATTTTAACAAAGTTTGATATTTGTGAAAGATGATATTCAGCAGCTGGACAAAAAGAGTGTGTAAGCACAGTTGTAGTCGTGTATCTGCAAAGGTTTTAGCTCATCCAGCCAAAGGATCAACGAGCTAACGACACGATGTGGTGTTAGTCATCCATCCATCAGAATCGGCAGAATCACCTACTGGGTAACAACCTAGTAAAGGTCACACTATGGGCAGTAATCTGTGAGCCATATGAGCTGCTGCTGCTGGTCTGCATTATTTATTTTATTATTTAGGCATGTGTGGGGCTGGAACATGCCACCACGGACATTTTACACACACTTAGCTTTCAGTTCAGTTATACATAGTTAAGACCTGACTTAACAACTGCAACTGCTCCCCTCTCCTGTTTGTGAAGAACACGGAGGGCTTTCTTTCTAAGAGTACCTAAGGACATGAGGTAAAAATGCTTACATGAACAATACCAAGAAATGTGTTTGCATGAGTGAATAGCACGCAGTCCTATTCTAATTTGAACTCTGTGCAGTGCGCTGCTGCAACAGTAACCAGTGCTATTAATAATGTTTGGTTTCCTTCTGCTTCTTTGTTTTAGGTTGATGAAGACTACATACAAGACAAGTTTAACCTGACGGGGTTGAATGAGCAGGTGCCTCATTACCGCCAGGCTCTGGATATGATTCTCGACCTAGAGCCAGGTGAGATTTTAAAGTGGTGCGAATCACTTATCTCATAAAATGAGATAATAAAGTAGTTAAACTGTTTAAATTGTTTCTATTTAAACAGATGAGGAGCTTGAAGATAATCCAAACCAGAGCGATCTGATAGAGCAGGCAGCAGAGATGCTCTATGGCCTTATACACGCACGTTACATCCTCACAAACAGAGGCATAGCCCAAATGGTGGGCTCTTATTTTCTAGTTTTTTGCAACAACATCTTACAGGCGCCACGACACAGTCATCACCAGTGATTTCTAAATTTGTTCTTTTTTGTAGTTGGAAAAGTATCAACAGGGTGATTTTGGCTATTGCCCTAGGGTGTATTGTGAGAATCAGCCAATGCTTCCTATTGGTAGGTCTGATTTTTTTAACCTTCACATTAACAAAAAAAAAAAAAAATCACTTGAACTAAACAGCACCCTTTGATATTTGTGACGATCCCTCCTTTTCTCTCCTGCATAACGTAGGTTTATCAGACATCCCAGGAGAAGCGATGGTGAAGCTTTATTGCCCAAAATGCATGGATGTGTATACCCCGAAATCCTCCAGGCACCACCACACGGATGGAGCCTACTTTGGCACGGGGTTCCCTCACATGCTGTTCATGGTGCACCCAGAGTACCGCCCAAAACGACCCGCCAATCAGTTTGTGCCAAGGTTTGTCCTCAAATTTGCATTAATGTGTCTTAAAAGTTACACTCAGCTTATAAACAACGCCAAGCCACTGGCGTCTGAAAAGCAAAGTTATTTATTCATTCATTTTTTTGTTTTTGTTGTTTTTCAGGCTGTACGGTTTCAAAATCCACCCAATGGCTTATCAACTCCAGCTTCAGGCAGCATCAAGTTTCAAGAGCCCAGTAAAGGCAATTCGCTAGAAGCCATCTTTGACAAAGACCGTGGACTCAGAGACTTTGTTGTTTACAACTTGCGTGAAGCAATGGATCGTGTATAACCAATAAATACCTGTACAGTTCTCCAAACTCACCTCTGTGTTGATAAACACTTTGAGATTCAGCCATTTCTTCTCTTTTAGGAGGCAGTTACAGTTGAGCAATTTTTCTAAAAATGTCACTATTCATTAATGGTTGAGCTCCAGACATGTGGTTCAACCTTAACTGATGTCAGTCCATCTTTTCAAATTAAAGGGATTTCTCTTTTAGATTGAAAAGTGACTTTTACTCAGTGATAATGAAAAGTGCAGTTTGCTTTGCGGCTTAATTGAATGTAACAGAACGTCTCACCACCAGCCCCAAGAGGTTTGCCTTATCAGTGATTAAGCCTCACGAAAATGTCATCATCAAATCCAGAACACATGTAGGAATGTGCTTAGATGTTGCTCTTGTAATATGTGCAAATATGATCAGGTGCTCTTACCAACAACCAGTGAATACCAAATTAGACAAAAGAAAAAAGGGCCCATGATTGTTAGTCTTCAGTTAGATGACATATAGTGGCAGTGTATTTGCTTGTTTAGAAATCTCTAACAATCATTTCCCGATGGTTCTGTTTGTATGTGTTTACACCATCTAGACCAGGGGTGTCAGAACATAAGGCTCAGGGGCCAGAAGAGGACAGCAAACACTCCAATCTGGTCCACTGGGCAACTTTGGAAAATAAGATCAGAAATTTTGAACTTTTAACTGTATTTTCATTAATTTCACAGTGTTTCTTATTGATAAAGATCTCCCATTCATATTGCATCACAACCATTAATAATTACATACAAGTTTGTTTTTCCAATACCTACTATGATTTTCTGTGAAACTATGAAAACTTTATATTGTGTAATTACAGAATGAGGTGGGCAATGAACTCCATTAGTTTCATTGATCCGTCTGTTTTAGGTCAAAGCGGGCTGTATGTGACCCACTGTGTAAAATGAGTTTGACATCCCTGATCTAGACGGATGTGACTTTTTTTTTTTTTTTTGTTAAGAGTTTGGTATTGAACGTGCAACATCCACTGCAAAACAAGTGACTGGCATTAAATATTTATTTCTTACCCGGTGCTCATTTTTAATGTGACGTGCTTCATTCATAGACAGCTCAAGAACGTGCAAAATAATGCATATTTTATTTTATTTTCCATAAAAAGACAGGGATAAGTCACAAAGCAACAATATTTTCAATTTTTCTAAAAACTATGATTTTCTTTCTTAATGTGAAACTACTTTTCTTTTATTGAGGGGGGAAAATGAAGATGTGGTCGAGTTTTAGCTATAATAGCAATGGCTTCTTTTTTTTAGTTAAAAAAAAAAATGCTACCTAGAAGAGATTCATATGTTTTCTTCTCTATGAAAAAGTACAGGAAAGACAGCAAGTGAGAACAACCTACTCAGACTATGTGGTAAAAAAAGGCTTTGCAAACTTGGTTGATTATGAATGTAGTATTTAACATGGTGGAAGCCTGGAAACCAGCTTGTGGTGAAACATCACAAATACATCAAATCACATGAATCAGTTCCTACTTTACAAATAAATTACTGTATAGTAGAAGATGTTAAAAAACAAAACAACACACAACGTGTCCTCCCGTGAGAGGAAAAGCCACATTTATCGGGCAGCTGCCTTCATGGCTTACATGTGTGGCTATTGTGACAGACAAGCGTTTACATTTATTGACCTCACTTGACTGAACATACATGTACATTTACAATAGATGTGGATAATAAATACATGGACATTCCTCATACAATCATACGGAGGTCTGTAGTCTTACAAAGAATATCAAAACCTGAGATAAACAGACCAAAAACCTGTAAAAATATTTCATATCAACCAAATATGTTCAAAGCAGGTGTGACTTCTATTGAAATGAACAAAAAGAGAGCTGAGTAAATCTCCACTGTTATCTGTGAGTTCTGTAAAGTCAGATGTACTTGGTGGACTACAAGAGGAAACGAATAAGAATGATTCAGGGTGATTCAGGCAAGACGAGTCTTAAATAGAGACCTCGAAATTCTGTAAAACAGCACAAATGGTAACCTACAATTTCATGAGCAGATATGAATAACTTAAAAACCCTCACATTTGTACAAATACTATAAAAAAGCATTACTTCTATAAAATAGAGAAATATTTCAAAATAGATCAATTTTTTTTTTTAATTCAAACTTTACAAGAATATGTAGGCTACTGGTTCTTGGCTGGTTGGGGAAGAAAAAAAAATTAACTTATTTTTTATTTAGTTCATTATTTTTGTACCTGAGACGTGAACAAAGCCAAACAAACTGTCCAAATTTGAGCAGAAAATATCTTTGTCCACACAGAGATGTGAGGTATGTCATTAATTAAAAAAAAAAAAAGTCTCTCCTGAATTAAATAGACAAGTAAACAACAAGAAAATAAAGAAAGAGTTCCCTTGAATGTGGTCTTAACGTTCCCCGAGCAGCACCGTGGGAATAAATGCTGATAATGGCGTTTAAACTATAATGGAAACAGTAAATTTGTATAAAATCAACAATGTAAAAACCACTAGGAGAAAAAAAAAAAAAAGTCAAAAGTAACTTGAGATAACACAACTGCAAATGCTGGGATTTAACCAATAAACGTGTACTCGCTAAACTTTTACAACCCCAGGTCGATCTGAGGACTGCGCCTACAGTGAACAGCCTGAAAACAACAAAAGCTGAAAACAAACAGACTCTATTAAGAATTCATATACGCGTTTATCAGTCATTTTAGCTGCAGAGTTATGAGTGGGTGGGGTTTTTTTTCTCCTGTTTTTTTTAAGATATGTGTGCGCAAATACAGCTGGTCACTGTGTGTTGAGTGCCGGGGATATCGGAAGTGATGGGCCAAAGGAACAAGGAGGATTGTGGTTCAGTTACAACGCTGATGCTCCGCCGTGCTTCTCCTGCAACACAGACGTGTTTTGTTTATATGATCTCAGTGGCTAACACAAAACTGTCCTCTTCATTAAGAGCTAAAGATTTGATGTAAGTACAAATTTAAGCTGTAACTTCATATTTCAGATTAAAGAGTAATATCTAAAACTATGGACGCTTGTTTTCGGTGCTGAAAAGAAATTGGATGAGATTCATGTGAATGGTCCGTGCATTCAAAATATTTTTTGGATTCACCTACTATTACTGCAGCTCACCTCGACCGCTCACATGATTTTGCGGGACGAGGTTTTCCGATTTTTCACATGCAAATAAACAGATCCGACCAATCAGAGCACTGCAATTGGCAGCACTGAATATATATAGTTAAATAATACTGTTTTACCTCAGAGGCTCGTTTTCATCTGAAAAACGTGGAATTTAATGCTGTTTTGTCGCAGCGCGCCTTACGCAGCTTAGTGTAACGGCCTTTGCAAACTATCTTGGAATTTCAGTCCAGTTGTTGAGATAACTTGAAATTTTGAGATGAGCAAGTTGAAATTTTGTTACGGATGGATTTTTTTCACTAGCACAAACAAGCTTCCATATAAACCTCAGCCAAGAGAGCAAATACCGCCTTACGTCCAAACCTGTGTGTAGATTTTGTACCTTATCTTGGTCGATGTCAGAGTCTGCGGTTATGACAATTCTCTTCTCCACGCGAGTTTCTGAAGATCCACTTTTTACTACCTGTACAGGAAGGAACATCTATATTAGGCAGGTAAAGTGAAATAGAACAGAAATGGCGAGAGCTTGATTTCCTCTGCTGACCTTTGAGATGTGAGTGGTAGTAGTCGTCACTGAGGTACCACTGGTGGCCTCTGAGGTAATGGTCTGTGAACTGGACACTGTTGAGCAATCTTTGTCCTCTTCTGTCCCATCAACGGTCACCTGAAGGAAAGAAGACAAAAAGAAGGGGATACACTGAATAATCTAAATCACGTGACATCAAGCTTTCACAGAGGAAGGCGCGAGTCTGCCTCATTCTTATTTTGGTCCCCTATACTGATCCTCCCAGACCTCCGTACTGGGAGTTTCTGATGCCACCTCCACCATGCAAACCTGACTGTCTATAGCAGAGACAGATCTGGGCTGAGCAGCTACTGGAGCCCCTACCTTTGAAGAATCATAGGTGAAGGTCTTAGTCGGGACGATAGGGACCTCTGCGGTGGAGATGCCACTGGGTAAGGGGCTGGAGACGGCTGTGATGGTGACAGTCTGCGTCTGCACCAAAGGGGGCTGTGAATTGGAGCACAGCCCCATGAGTGGCTGTTTAACCAGACACTGTGCACCACAGCAAACACTTTATTTCACACCATGCATTAGCTATTGCCTTTTTTTAAGATTAGGCTTTCACCACAACCGCTATTTCCTCTCACCGGATTAGTTTACTGTATTCGAAAGAGGAGAATCAATGTGTTAACGTCACTTCCCACCACCGATCACGCCAGAACAAACAGTGAATAAACGGCACAAGTGAATTGGAAAGATGATCAAAAGTAATCGGTTTGTAGCAGAGATTTTTACAGTGACCCATCACCGTCGTTAAAGACTTAGCACACCGCTGTGCAGCACCTCTGCAGCATCTTGAGTTCCATCTGACAATAACAAGCACTTTCACACCAAACTGAATACACCACAAGTTTTTTATTTATAACGGTGCTGCAAAGGAGTGTGTCAGCCAAGCAGGGAAATAATCAGCATCACCCCGGGGGAGTCAGGAGGCTACCTGGAAACAGCGTATGACCTGTGGACCCTCGCTCCAGAAATAGAAAGCTGGGGAAGATCCAGCTATCCTCCCAGAGTCACCCGACACTCCGGGATGCGATCCTTCTTCCTCTGGGATCACTTCTAAAGCATTACAGGAGGGTTCAAACGAAGGAGGCAGCTGTGCCATTTCCACTTCTACGATTGGCACCAAGTTCGTCTCAAACACTACAACCTCTTCCTGATCACGTGACTCGTTCTCAACAGTAGCGCTGTGGACTTCGACACTCTCAGGCTCGCTCTTGATGGGTAGGCCTGAAAAGCCCAAACTACTGCTGGTTTCCTCATGTGCAGTCTTTGTGTCTGAACCATTGCTTAGGGGTCTAATGCACACACTCTAAAAGAGACATAAAATAGTTACTATGTCAAGTATTTCCAACGGACACTATGAAAATGATAAAAATGTATTCATGCAAGTTAAAAATATGTACATAGGGTGGATTAGAGGGCACAAAGTATAGGTTTTATGAAGTACTGCAGAGACTGTGATTATCTGATTGCACTTACGTAATAATAATAATCAGCCCTGTTTTAATCCCACAACTTAACAACACGGCTGCCAATGTACCACGCCATGGCCACAATCATTTCTACGTGGTGCTTGCTAAAAGTAGGTGACCAATTTTTATGAATGGTTCCAACTTTATGGTATGCATCTTAACAATAAACATAATGCGTCATGATTCAAGTAAATGGAAATAAGAAGCATATGAACTGAATATGGAATGGCTTTTATTCTTTGGTCAACGTTGATTGTCAAAAAGTCATGCAACAAGGAATCTCTTGCAGCTGCTACATACTCCCTTTCCAAATACTGGTGGAGGACAAACAGGTTATTAAGAAGAACAATTAAGCTGCCTCAAGAAATACTACAGTGTGAAAGGGTACTGATCAATTCCCCCATTAATAAGACTGCTGTTTTCTAGTGCATGGGGAAAAAAGTCACAGTGGTCAGCTGTTTTTTGTTTTTTTAAAGACAGTACTGTAAGACTACTGACAATATAAATGTACCTCAACATGTGTATAAAAGCAGGCTCAAAGTGATGCGGTCAAACATTAAAAACCTCCAGATAAAAGTCATAAAGTTGTGTCTTTAAAAGTCCAAAAGACGTCACAGAAAATGCAAACGGCACTGAGTTATCACTTCCAGTCCCGATCAGTCTTTGGAGAAGGAGAGGCCTGATTCTGGTTGGAGAAACCAGGGGTGGGGTGGGGGGATTGTGCCGCAGTGGAGGAAACAACGAATGAAAGTCTCAACAGCTCAAAGGAAGTCTGAGGAAAAAAAAAAAAAAAAGAGGGCAGCTTCTCAAGTGGAGCAGAGGATGAGAGATGAAAATGCTGGAGTGATGCTGCAGAGGAAGCAAAGGAAGGAGAAGAGGAGAAGAGAAAGCTAGAGGCTGATGGGTAGATGGGCAGGGTGCAGTCTCCGTGGGTCACATTCACACCTGTGTGGGGGCCTCCGCAGGGTTGAGACGACCCCCTCAGCTGCGTTTGGAGTAGAAGTCGAGCAGGGGGCCGCGCGGGAGGCGGAAGACAAACTGACGGGGGAGGGGGAGGATGAGCAGGAGGAGGAGGAGGAGGAGGAGGAGGAGGAGGGGGGAAGAGAGATGAGAGGGAGGAATTTTAAAATATGATAACGAACTGAATTTGTCAACGCTAAATTAACATTTTAAAGCCTTTATTAGAAAACAAACCAGATTGTTTTTCACTTTTCTTTTTTTTCTTCGGAGCATTGTCATGTCACATGCATTTTAACATGCACTTTATTTGTTTCCACAAACAACAAACTTTTCTTTCTTCTTCTGAAAAGACAGAAAAGTCATTCACACTTGCGGTATCTTATTTCAAACTATCTCATCAGCTAAAGCTGATACAATTGTGAGCTGATGGATAGCAACAATGCTATTCATCTCAAATGACATTAAACTGTCATAAAGGTTCATACTGTCAGCAGCTTGGAGCCTAATGTCAAACGTCTAGTTTAACAAGCAGCTTTCACTTTATTTTAATTATCGGCCCATTAGAAGCAGCAGAATCAAATCTACCTCTGCTTAAAGTTGTTTACTTTTCTCACAGTAGTAAACGAGACGAGAAGCTGCCTTGGAAAAAATAACATTACTCGTATTGTGAGTCATGTGGTTGTTGGCTCGTATACTTTATACAATTGCTCCATTTCATTTCCAAACTGCTCGCTGTGAGCTGTCGGTACAGTTGGTCCATAATTTGTTGGACAAAGGCACAGTGTTTGTAGTTTGCCTATGCACATCACCACGGTGGATTTTAAATCAATATGACTGAAGTGCACATTTTCAACAATTGAAGGGGTTTAAATATAAGGTTTGTAAAAATGCTCACGTCTACAACCCGCAGACATCAAACCTTCTGTTTCTTTCCTTGTGAGGTTCCGTTAGGTCTATTTGTGCTTCATTCAAATTTGTCTCCAGTACTAGAAAAGCACGCTATGTTTGGCTGAGATCAGGTCCAATTGGTTGTTGAATAGAATCTCATTTCTTTTCCTTGATGGCCTTAAGATCATTGGCCATTTCTCTCCTTCTCCATCCTTTTCTCTTCCCATCATCCTGGTGGTTCTTCTTGGTTTCACGTGTCCACAGTTTTTGGTGCAGACTCTTTTAGATGTTTTCTAGCCAAGTTTAATCCGGCCTTCTTGTTTTTGACCTTAACCACCTTGCTGTAAGGCCTCTGTATTTCCATTCATGAAGCGAGCTCTTGAAAGTAGACTTTGACACTGATACTCCTACCTGCCCAACAGTGTCCTTGACTTGCTTACATGTTGTGAAAATTTTTTTTTTCTTAACCTTGGAAATATTCCATCGTCCACTTTGGTTGTTTTCTGTGGTCTTTCAGGTGTCTTGTTGTTGCTGAGCTGGCCATTGAATTCATTATCTTTAAGAATGTATGAGATTATAGATTTGGCCACTCTGAAAGTTTTTGCTATTTCTCTGATAGGTTTGATCTGATTTTTCAGACTAATGACAGTCTCCCGGACTTGCACTGGCCTCATATTTTTGAATAACATTTTGAATCAACTTCAGATGTTGTGTCTGTTTCATCTGTCGAGAAATAATAAGGGTACAAGTTTCACCTGGCCATGAAAATGTTTTGGAGACAGTGCATAAAATTGGCTGTAACCCCCAAACAGCTAATGCTATACTTTTGTACAAGCCCTTAAATTAAAGCTGAAAGATGGCACTTCAATCACATGTTGATGATTTGATTTCAAATCCACTGTGAATCTATTAAAAACAAATGTCTCCAACAAGTGATGACCCATCCTGTACGCGCTTCTTTGAAAACTCGAGTGCATACCGACAACACGATATGTTTGAAGCGATTTTTCAAATGTAATAATCTTTGTGTCCAAGCCATCATGTAGCACTTAATGCAAATGCATGCCAAGTGAAACTCAATAGATTACATAATTACTGATGTGACAACAACTAAACTGAAACTGTTTCCATCTGTGAAAAGCTTCAATTACCTGAAATACTGTCATTCAAATGGAAAAATATCTACTCATGTCAATAATGATATTAATAATAATAATGTTGTATTAGCTGTTTGTCAGAATCCTGTGAGATCATTTATCAGAGTGGCGTCATAATTGTTGATACAACTGTGAATGAGGCCTCATCTCTTCATAAAAAACCAAAAGATGCTCAGAAAAAGCAGCAAAATAAAATAGATGAAAGCAGCGTAAAAAGAAAGTAAGCCAAAAATAGAGAGGGAAAAGAGTGGGAAAAGGGAAATACTGTTCAGCGCCAGCACGTGCAAAACGTGTTGAAGGTGGGTTGCTTTTTAGTCATGCAGCTGATTTGTAAAAGTCAGGTCTGTCAGTCATGCAGTACAAACGTGTTGGGCTTCAGAGGCATCCTAAGCAGGTCTGATTCAGACCGAGTGAGATCTCAGAGAGTGGAAAACCCGTGCCAAAGATGCCTCGCCCACAGCAGTCTTTTATGTGAACTAACAAATGTACAAGTCAACGAGTCCGGCTGCATTCTTCAAACGCATTCATGTAATGCATACCGCATGCCATCAGCTCAAATACATGCACACACAAACTGTCAACACAACAGAAAGAGCCTGAAAGACTCCTCGTCAACAATTTCTTCTTCTTTTTAAATATTACTCAAACACAAGTAAGTGTCAAATCAGTTCCAAAACTGATCATCTTAATTAGTTCAAATTAAATGTTGTTATTAGTATTTTTATCCTCAAATTCTTTAACTGATAGTAGGGCTGCCACAAACAATTAATTTGATAGTCGACTAGTCACCGATTATTTTTGCGATTAGTCGACTAATCAGATCATGCATCCATTGGACGTAAAACGTACAGCTTATCGCACCAGCATGCATCTGCTCTTATATAACTATCATTAGCTTACAGCTTTGAGTGTTTAAGGTGTGTGCTAACTAAAAATAAAGACAAGATGATAGTTTATTACATTTTAATGAAATTTTCAGATTGTTTCGGTGAAGTTTAATAAACTCAGCGGTCTGCTCCTTGCTATCTAAAATATAACAGGACACCGGAGTATATTCTCGACCAACAGACGTCTCCGAAAACGTCGGAGCGCTTTTGAAAATATGTGGGGTCTTGATAAACTGAGCAGATATTTGAGGTTTACTGAGCAGGGCCACGCTATGAATTCTGGGACACAGCTTCTTCTTCGGGGTTTAACTACATGCAGTGCTGCCATCTTCTGTTTCAGTCTGTTATTACACTCTTAAATCCTCCTACTTATTCCTGCATCTTTTGGGATCTTACAA
>VURO01020938.1:0-17663 GCA_015108175.1 Pelvicachromis taeniatus
CTAATTTAGATTAGGAACATAACGACCAAATTAAGAAGACGAGGCCAAAGTCACAAATGGAGATGAGCACAGACATAATGATGAAACTGTACTTTAATTAACCTCTGCATAATCTTCATTTTCTGCATGCACTCTGTGTCCTTTGCATCAAAAAATAAATGCCTTTGCATTAGTGTTCACTGAATTTTAAGCCAAGATCTGTTTTGTGTAAAGAAGCAGCAAATATTTTCAGTTACTGTACTTTTCAATTTTCTTTCTCCAAGAAACAGACATTCATAATGTCTTTCAGGTCAGGGATGGCATGTATTAACGACTGGTCGTGATGTAGATGGTTTAAAATTAAAATTGAGTAAAGTTCAAATTTTATGCTAATTTGTGACCTTTTTATGCTTCAAATCCTTATTTTGTAAAAGCCTGTTACAAACTCCAAAATAAATACGTGGCACATGGATAAGCTGTTCAGGTCATGGTTTTTGCAGGTCTTGTCAAACAGATGAAATGGGCAAAGCTCAGTGGGAATGCGTTAGTCTAAACCTTCAGTGCTACTTGCTGCTCATTGTTTGCCTTGGTCAGGTTCATTATACATTCTGTTGGCAGGTTCTGTCTCTCCTGTAGATGCATTACAAGCAGCTGGTTGCTGTGAGCAGTTTTCACTAACTGATGAATCATTCAGTCGACTGGCTTTCATGTTAAACACTTTTTCAAGCAGTGAGACATTTGAATTCTTAGCAGAGTTTGATAGAATTGCATTCATCTATTTTTTCTATTCAAAAAGTCTTTATGGCTAAATTTCCAGGCTGTGTAGCAATTTCCTCCTAAGCCTTGAATATTCTTACAGATATTGAAGCTGAAGTACTTCATAGTCCTTGGGAATGAATCTAGATAGTTTTGCAAAGAGTGAAGAATAAAGGAAAAGTGAAATAGATTATATATCAGAAAGTGCAGAAGATGTCAGAAGATCAGACGTTGCAGCAAACAAGCAGCATTGTGGTTTTCTAACTGTAACTTTCTGCGATTCTTTTCATCCATAGAGAGACTTTAATGTTAGAGCATGTTCACTTCTCACTGGTGTCTAGTCTTAAAACATACTTTTATGAAAAGACTTTGCCTGATTTTATTTGAGTTTTAATTTGCTTGATTTGTCTTGCATTTCGTAAATTTCTCACTACACAGTTTATTGGTCTTAATGTTTTTATTTTGCTCGCTCTTTCTTCTTCTTCCTCTTCTTTTTATGAGAAGAGGAACACAAGACTTTTTTCTGCTCTGCAACAAATGGTAATTTATATATTACAGAAATATGTGCCATCATTCCATGCAAAGCAGAAGTCGGACATCAGGCTGATGCTTGCACTGTATGCTTACTTTACACGTTACTACACTTTGCTATTGCCAACTACCTTAATTCTTTGTGGTACAGATTCAACAAGGTGATAGAAACATTCCTCAGAGACTTTAGTGCATATTGACATTACACAGTTGTTGCAGCTTTATCAGCAGCAACTTCATCAGACCTCGCCACATTTTTCCAATCTTCTGTTCTCCTTTTTTTTTGTGAGTCTGTGCAAACTGCAGCCTCACTTTCGTGCTCTAAGGCGACAGAAGTGGCACCCGGTGTGGTCTTCTGCTGCTGTAGCACATTTTCTTCGAGGTTCAGTTGTTCAGAGATGCTCTTCTGCCTACCTTACAAGCAGCAGGTGAATGGCTGGTGGCTGGTGAGTGGTTATGGTTTGTCCTATGTTACATGTTTTAAAAGGAGGATACAGCATTGTATCTGACAGCACACAGGCACTCAAATGTTGGCTAGAAGTTCCTACTCAGAATAGCTTCTTTTCCTTTAATGTGCATTTTCGTTGCACATGGAGACATTCAGTAACCTGTGCCAGATAATGAGTGCTTTTACGGGCTGTAAAGGAGAGTTTGTTGGGGATAGAACCACGCAGAATAAAGCATTTGGGGACGTTATGATACGGGTGCTGTTCAGACATGGCCATGTACCAGGTGCTTTTACTTATGCAGGGATTGTAATTGCAATGGGTTTTGGAGACAGAGTAGAGAATACAGCAATCTAAGCAGGTGAATTGGCAGCTTTGCCATGGCTGTGCTGAGCAGACTGCTAAATAAGGTATTCTGTTGTCCAGAGAAAGAGCTGGGACCGTAGCGAGCGTGGAGAGAGAGAGGGAGAGCGAGAAAGGACAAGGGATAAAGAGGAGGAGCAAGGGGGGCAGAAAGAGAGAGCAAATGAGCAAGAAAGATAGACGGGAAGGTGGGAATGGAGGGAGACCAAGGAAAGATAGACAGCATGCACAGAGCACTGAGGACAATGGAGGGTAAGAGAGAAGGAGAGAGTATGAGATGAGCACCTTAGAAAATCATGAAGCCAGTCTATTCCCCAGAGAGGCAGCGAGACTGGCCGTGGCTGACTGATCCAGTGCTGTGCTGCACTGTGTGAAAGGGTCCAATAACAGGCTGAGTAATGGGATTGTGCCACTGCAGATTGTGTGTGAACAGGTTGGGACCTTGGGTGTTCCCACACGTCAGGTTAGCACTGGCCTGAATAGCGCCGGAGTGAAGAGCCAAGCCCGCCTGTTGTGCTCAGTTTCGATAGGCTTACCTGTCTAGTTTTAAAGGATAAGGATGCAGATCTGCTACATATTATTCATTGTCCCATGTAAAGGCCAGAAACCCCAACAAGCCAATCCAAGTAACGCTTATTGTCTGTCTTGTCATATCCTGATATTGCTTATTCCTCAATGCCATTGACCTTCATCGTAAAAAGACCTTTAAATCTCATGACTGAGACACGGTGTTCCTTTATTGCACCAAACACTGGCACTGCACTTTCTGCTGAAAACAAATCCATTTACTGCATGCATGCTGCGGCCTCCAAAATTGACTTTGTTCTTTTAATGACATATGACAAGCCAACAGCTGACGTCTTCTTTGTTGTCATAGTAATGCAAAGCGTGCTTTTAAAAAAAGAAAAAAGGTCAGCAAACGGCCTGTATCTGTAAGCTTTCCATCTACAGTATGTTATCAAATCCAAAATGCTTCTGCAGCAAAGATAATTATCTCACTTGCTGTTTCTTGGAAATTGCTGCTTTTTAAAATTTCATTTATCAGTGTCATCGTTATTTTACCATTTACTGTGTACACTTGATTGCCAGTTTATTTGATGCTCTCAGTCCTTTGATAAACGCCTGCCAAAATGAAGGTTACACTGTTGGACTTTTTAAAACGGTTTCAAGGAGGTTTATTCAACTGGATTGCTGGTTTCCAAGAGTTTAAATTTGTTGGTTCTCTTATCTACCCCATTTAAATAATTCAGAGTAGACCCTGACATGATATCTATGACACACAGTTAAATCGGTCTGCAAAGCGCAGCTTCTGAGATCAACATAAATTTAAAAAAAAGAGAAAAAAATCCACTAAAAAGTGTCTAAATTAAAAGTGGACATTAAAAACTGTGTGTGTGTCATCTGCCTTCACTTGGGGCTGCTGCAGTACAAATTTGGCTTTAACTAAGCTTTACTCAATGAAGTACCTACTATTTATTTGGGCAGTCGTATTAGGATATGTGCAATAGGTAGATGTAAATAATAAGTTGCTGGCTAACGTTAATATTTAATGTGTAACATAATTGCTATGTATATGTCCAAAAAACCTTTTGTTGTTAAGGTGCCATAAAGTTAGCTAAGGTTGCCTTTGTGTTTATTCACAGTCACAGGATATCTCTGTGGCATAGCTTCCACACCCACAGTTATCTAAATTAATGTCTTTTTTAGTTTGTTGTGCTGCTGGAGCTTATTACTGTGCAGCCTGCTGTGGGAGACTTTAAAATATTTGGTTGTTACCAGCGTTAGCCGACATTTTCAGGTTTAGGCTGATTTTTTTTATTTTATTTTTTTTTACTCAAGAAAACAGCTTCCTCACCTCTTAAGCAGCTTGTTGTCAAAATTATCCATTGTGCATTGCTCACTAGTTTAGCAGTAATAGTGTAATCTGCTGGGGGCAAGTCAACCTGGAACACAGATAAGGAATTTCTTTTGTAAAACATTTTGAATTTAAACAAATTATGATTTTCTTTTTCAAATGCAAGTGCTAATTAAATGGTTAGCACTGTAGGCGGATAATAAAATCTCAAGCTGTGTTTGTCTCTCTGTATGTCAGCCTGTCTTAAAGGATACAGTCATCATCTGAAGCGAGTCAATGGGATCCATACTGATGTGTGGTTTAGTTACTGTAGTTCACACAATGTCAGTTAGGATTAGAGCCTTCACTGCTCAACAACCCCCCACCCTCACTTCTCCCCAATCCACGCTTTGAAGCCCTCTTGCTCTACGTCCTGCTGGTGCTTTAGCTCACATTTAGCACGTCCCATTGCATTAGTCTCACTCTGTCCCTTTACCTTGTGGCTCAGCTCACGATGCTGTTGCCCAGCCATTTTCATTTCCCCCGTTGCTTCTTTGATATTTGTCCATCACGTCAGCCGCTCGCTCTTGTGTGAGGGGCTTGTGCCCGTGAATGGATGAGCCAGAGTGGGTGGAGTGATGAGGGTGGCAACGGTGGTTATATGGTTGTATCTGATCTTAATTTAGCTAGGCAAGCAGCTGTGATCAGTCAGTTCACTCACTAGTTTGAGATGTCGCGAATGCTAGACTTGAACCACACGTGAAGAAAGAAGTGTGCAAACAACATGACAAGACGAATATGCTGCCACATGTATAGTTAAGTACCATCTCCACACCAACACAAAATGCACCTGTGGTTCCAGATGATGAGTCAGAGAGTTTTAAATTATTTATTTTCTCAACAGTAACGATTTCAGATTATTCAAATTATTCTTCAGTGAGGAGTTGTGATAAGTACTTGTGTTTTGTTTGCATATTTGTGCAACAAACTTCCTGTAAAGAAAAAGCCCGTGGCTCACTCTGTGACCCCTTCAACCCCTGCAACAACTCAGTTTTTCGAGAAAATTTCAGGCCTCTGACGTCTCATTACTTTGGATTAACTAGTCACAAGTGTCACCTCTGACAGCACTGTTGAGGGCTACAGATGATGGCCTAAGGGTTTATTCCTGCCCTGTGGCACTGCTCTGTCTTTAGCCCGGCACGGTACTGAGGGATGACGTGATCCAGACAATTTAACTGGCTGCCACTGCCTCAAACCAGATTTCATCTTGACCTTGAGCATCTTGTTTAGAGTAAATGTGCTTTTATTCTTGAGGGGTGGGGGGGTTGTTTTTTTGTGTTTTTTCTGTTGGCATTTAATAGCAGAGTCATTAGCACAGTTAAAAGGTTTCTTTTTCAGTGCTTAGCATTTTGTTCTGCCACAGTGCAGTTTGTGCATGAAAAAGTGGGAGTTCTGTGTCAAATGGGATTCTGCTAAATACTGACTAGTACCACTTAATGCTCCATGTGATTTTTTTGTTTGTTAAAAACCTATGAAATTGAAACTTCCCCTGAAAAGAGATGGAAAAGTCTGCATCTTTAGGGGTAATCCTGTGCTGTATCTGTGCAAAGAACCAAAACAGTCACATTTTAGAATAATATTTTTGCCCTTTTTTAAATTAAAAATTTCTCTCTATATATTGTATATTGACAAACCCTTACAGAATTACTGGAGATAGTAAGAATTAAAAAAAAGGGGCAAAGGGGAAGTGAAATATTTCCCAGATGGTCTGAAATATGACTTAAATCTGCTAAAAGGTTTGGGGTGAGTTTTTGACCCCCCCAAAAAATTATACTTTTCCTCTTCGTGTGAGTGAAATAATTATTTTGTGCTTTACACAAAATAACCATCCATCTGTTCCAATAGCCTTGCAGACCTTTGACCATTAGACCGATTTGTTGAAGTAATCATGCGCAATTTCACTTAATACTTTATGATTTACTACAAGCTTGATTGATTTGATAGGTGCTTTATAGGTGCTTAATTCACTTAGCTGTTTCCACAACAGATACACAGGGTTAAGATCCAATGACTGAGCTATCCACTTCATTACAGCGAGGATACAGGCTGTTTCTTCTCTAAATGTTTCTTGCATTGCAGAAGGATTCCTGCCTCCAAACCACATGATACCCTTGGTGTGTAGCATGGCATAACAAAATACAATCATAGCCTTCCTTTTATCCTGTGCAGCTCTGTTATATTCTCCAAAACACCTGATGTTCCAAGCATTCCTCTGGATTCTTATCATTTGAGATACATCTAAAAAACAAATTTTTTTCGACAAATAAACGATGTTATTTTTTCTACATGGGGGCAATTTTTCTCACAAGAAATAGTCTTCAGTTCCCCATCCCAAGTCTGCTCTGATGAATTTCTATTTTGAAGCTATAATTGAACCCACAAAGGCTGACGATTCAGACGCTCAACTGGCCAAATGTATTTCTTCTACATTGAGCACAAATGCTTTCCATTGTGCTAAAATCATTTGGGAAGAAATTTATTCAGTTGATTAATCAGCCTTTAACGTGATAAACTTGCATTACGTAATGCAGTGTGCAATGGAAGCACTGGAGTGGGCCTCTGTTCCCTATGTAAATATTCCATTAAAAATCAATAATGACTGATGATTGGCTTAATTGCCATTTACAACGTCTCAGACAAATTAATTATTTTTTCCAAATGTGCATTTCTTTCAAAAATACTGAAAAGACATTTCTAATTTGCTCGAAACATTTGAGTTGGAGAGTAAATGCTGATGCAGCTACAGTCTGTATGCCAGATGTGTATAAATAGGAAACTGTTCACTTACACATTTGGAAAAAGTGATTGTTTGTCAGTGCTGTTTGTTGTTACTCAAATGGAAAAACATTTGCTGCGGGTTTAAGGGCGTCTTCTTTGATTTTACTCATTAAAATCAATTTAGCAAGCATGGCGAGTACTTCACTGACATATAAAATCACTAGACACTTCATCAGATACACCTTGCTGGTACGGCGTTGGACCCCCGTTTGTTTTCAGAATTGACTTAATTCTTCATGGCATAGATTCAACGAGGTTCTGGAAACGTTCCTTGGAGATTTTGATCCATGACAGGATCACATAGTACATGATGATGAATCTTCTGTTCCACTGTGATGGACCGAGCAGCGACGGAAAGTCAGACACAGTCCAAAAAAAGTTTTTCTTAATTTAACGTAAAAACAAACTTGGTAAATTATACAGAAAAATCTAAATCTTGGGCCCCTAAAAGAGGTCAAAGTAACAGAACTCTACTCAAAACATGACAACAAACAATTCTACTAACTGAAACAAACTAACCTCCCTAAACGAGACAAAGGGGAAACTTAAATAGTGGCTTATCAGCCCACAAAAACACAAAGGGGTAGAACACACAAAACCTAACTGAAACTAACTGCCCCCCCCAACCAGAGTTGTGGTATGACCTAATTTGCAGCTCTCCATATAGACTTGCTCCGTCCCTTTTCCACCTCTTATCTCGTCAACCAAGGGACTGGGAGCAGCTGCCACTGAGGAAACTAAGAAAACAAAGAGATTAAATCATACACACATAACAGTGTAAAGTAAAATATGTGCACTTATTTTAAAATACTGTATTATGTGATTGTATAAATAAATAAATTCTAAACCAAAACCAATGTTTTATTATCCTGTAAATTAAATCCTGTATCCAAAGAAAGAAAAAAAAAAGATACTTTTCTTTCTACCCTAAGGGAAAATCTTCTCTGCATTTGACCCATTCACGCCGTGAAGCAGTGGGCTGCCTTCAATACGGCGCCCGGGGAGCAGTGTAGAGACGGTACCTTGCTCAGGGGTATCTGAGGGGAAGCGGTTCAGTGGACTCAAACCCCTGACCTTCCGATCATGAGGTGATGAGTGTTATGTTTAAGCATCAACGCCAATGTTTGGTAGATATTACCACTGTGTGGCTGTAACTGCAGCCATCACATCCACCAAATCCCAAATGTGCTCCATTGGACTGACATCAGGTGAGAGAGTGGAGGTCATATTGGTACAGTGAACTCATTGTCATGTTCAAAAAGCCAGCTTGAAATGCAACATCATGATGCCTAATTCAGGTAAAGAAATCACATAAAATTGATTCTGTTCATCTGGACACAATGTTTTCAGCAGGACAATCATCCAAGTGACTTGAAACTCAGCTGATGGCAGGATTCCCCAGCCCGATAAACAGAACATTACACAACTACTGAAATTGCCACCACTCTCTGACAATAAGCTCTGAGCACAGTTTCATGCAAATTACCATGACCATTGATCAGTAGTCACAAGCACTACTCAGGGAAAGATTTATAAAACTGAAAACCCTGTGGTCAAACGAACAGAGTCAACATTGAGCATTTGAATGATGCCCAGTTTGTATTAAGAGTCTAAAAGAATGCCCCAAAAATATCTCTCACACCTGTACGCCACTACCATCCCCAACCGGTCACAGCAGATTTCAAATTATTAGATTATTTCAAATTCTGATCCAAATGTCTCAAAAGACATTGAATCCCATGAGACCAGACAAGATTTTTCCAGTCTTCTTTTACCCAGTTTTGATGAGCCTCAGTTTGCAGCCTCATTTGTTTTGTTCTTAGATAGAAGCAATGGTCTTCTGCACCTGTTGACCATCTGCCTCAGGATTCGACCTGTTGTGCATTCAGAGTTGCTCTTCTGTATACCTTTGTTGTAATAAGTTATTACAGCAAATTACTGTTGCCTTTCTGTCAATTTGAAGCAGTCTGGCCATGCTCCTCTGACCTCTGGCATCAACAAGGCATTTTCGCCCCCAGAGAACTGCTGCTCACTGGATAATTTCTATTTTTCGGCCCACTCCCTCTAAACCGTAGGGAAGGTTGCGTGGGAAAATCCCAGTAGAGCTGCAGTTCCTGAAACACTCAGAGCAGCCTGTCTGGCATCAACAACAATGCCATGTTCAAAGTCACTTAAATAAAATGTCCTTCACGTTCTGATGCTCAGTTTGAACTTCAGCAGGTTGAGTAGTACATTGAATTGTTGTCTTGGTTTATCAGATTTATGCATTCATGAGCAATTGAACAGGTGTACCTCATAAAAATAAACTTTTTTTGACACTACCTCAGTAATGTCACCTTGTGCTTGGTGGAATTTCTTAGTTTTTCATTATGGGTTTGAAATAAAAAAAAACCCAACAGTTTTAACATTCACTGAAATTATTCTGATCAACTTTACACAAAATACTGCTTATTTAAGAAACATTAAATCAACAGAATCAAGGATGTTGCTGTAAAATGACATATGTACATATTCTAGGACATAACAGACACACGATATACTACGATATACGCTACTATATGACATGAAGTGTGACTTCAGTGGCGTGGAGTGAGTGGTAATTAAGGTGGTAGGTGGATGAATTTCATTATCCCCAGAGAAAGATGTGGCTAAGCCCTGTGTTCCCCTGTAATCCTTCCAGTGTGCTGCCCATTATGAGTCAGCCCCAATCTGCTGTACTGAAAGTCATCACTTTTCTCTCACTGCAGCAGGCCAGTTGAGCCAGGTGCCTGAGGCTTACTGACACCAGCCTTGTCTCTGGTGACTGAAGTCGCTTTAGCACAGAGCCGAAGTTTCCTTCTCTCAGGCTGAATAGTGCTAGAGGGAGCACTGCTTAGTTCCCCTTGTTTAAAGATAAGATAAGGCTAACGAGTGTAATAGCTCCTCAGGGAAATAGATACTCAGGATAATAGAGATCCACTAAGCATCAGTCCAGGTGTATTGGACAGAGCTGGGGTTTTGGCGTGGGCGACATAAAGCTCTGCTTTGAATTTTTAAGTCACACTAATGACTGCAGTATATCAGCAGAGTGAGAGAATATCGCTCTCTTTTTGATTTTTGTTCCTTGACATCATTCACCACTCTTAGTTCATTTAAGTTTTACACGTTGAAGGAAAAAATGAAGACCTGAGGGGCAAAAAAAAAACCTCGAGGACAGATGATGAAACATAAGCAATTGTGACAGTGTGTGTGTGTAAGTGGATACTTTTTTTCTTTGTCAGGCCAAAACCTCTGTGTTTCTTTTGTATTTCTCTTTCTCTTCATGAATCTTTCATGAGAACAAAGTTCATTCTGCAAAGTCAAACCTTCTCCTGCAGTTTTGTGCAGCGACTCTCGGGAACACAAGTAAAATCCCCGGGATGAGAGCATACTTCACTAAATGCCAGCGGGTTCAGAGGTAAAGATAATTTGAAGCACTTGTTATAGGTGACACTTCAGTGACAAACACTTCTCCTCAGCCTCTGCCATCATTGCACTTTAAACACATCGCAGGACTCCTTTTGAGTCAGACAGAGTTTCTATGGCCATGATTTTGACTGTTGATAATAACACTTATTTGGCTATATAGTTTTAAATGACACCATAAGAAATCCTTTTTCACACTGTTACATTATTCTAAACACCCACACCTAGAATAATAGTTTTCAAGCTCGTAAATCAAATGGTGCAAAGGAAACGAGCATGAAAAATAATCACAGAGGGACAGGGTGATTACAGCGATTTGAGGTTTCCCTTCAATTTAAAAATGTACAAATCACCAGTAATCTGAACTTAATTACAATAATTTCCATTGTGAGCACATCTGTAAACAGCAGCAGTCCATCATAGCGGTGAGCTCCCTCCGGCTCTGTGTTTAGTTTTAAATTTTCTTTTAAATGTTAGCTGTGGGCAGGTGTGATTTTCCCTTCTGCCTACACCTTTTACTTTATGAAGTAGAAACCGGCTCGGCACCTTGAAGCCACCAGCTAATTTAAAGTTTCATGCTAAGATAATTTGTTCTTGGATTCTGCAACAAAAGATCTTTGTTGTACGCTGACATTGACCTTTGAAAGCACACATTACTAAGTAAAGGGTATTATTATAAATGGTAATATTTTCCATTGATTTAATATCAGAGCTGCAGTCTGACAAGCTTCAGTAAGTTCATAAATCTCATGTATATGTTTTGGGCATATGCTCTGTCTGTCTGCCTGTCTGTGTGTCATGCACAGAAGATTCATCTGGCAGAGCGTCTCTCTTCGCTCCACATCTACCTGTCCCTCCATCATTTTTGGAGAGCTGTTATGCCATTCCTTCGATTGCTGTGTAATTTTGAGGTGGGGTTTCCCTAATGACTCCTTACCAGCTGTCTTCAAGAAGACCTCCTTCAAATCGTAGTAGTGTCTGCTACTCAAACCCTGTAATGTAAATTAATTTTGTTCACTTTAAGCAGCCATTGAGACGAAGAAGATGAAGCCTTTTTCAGTGTTGGCAAAAAGTGGAATCATGGGACATGCTTTGTGTGCCATTCTTCATGAGCGGTTCACCTATCCATCATGCTCTCATGAGAGTGCTGTGTGCGATTTGTGTGTTCTCTTCTTTCCCACCTATGCATCTGCATAAACTGGAAAGCTTCTCTCAACAGAAGCTTGGCCAAGTGAAAAAGAGCACAAGTGCTGCCTCTCTGCCCTGCTGGATAAACACCCAGAGAGGCCACATTAACCTCTTTCTGCTTTAAATATTTCATTCATTTTTTGCATATCATAAAAGGTTAGAATCTGTATCTAATGACACTTTGATGAAAGTGCTGAACGTGTCCCCGTGTGTGAATGACTCTTCATACATAAGTCAGTGAGTCTATGTGTTCCCACAACAACAAATCTAGGTTATGGTGTTCCCAATTTGAATATTCAGACTGCTCCTTGTGAAGTGAATGTCAGCACTCTGCTTTAGTCTCTGTCTCTGGAAAATGTTCCCATTTAATATCGTGACATACAATGTCACTGTAAAATGTTCTCAGTCACTGCTGTGCCAATGACAAACAAATACAATGGATGAATCAGGAGAAACGGGCCCGACTTTCCTAACAGCTTCTCCTGGAGAAGAAAGTTTACTCAGGTAAGCCGTGCCTCTGATTACCCCACTTTCTCATCCATTTCAAATGGGCTGTGTAGCTGTTCACTGCCAGCAGTGTCAAACAAAAAGCACATGAACTCGTAGCTGAACACTATTTCAGGATAAGTAGACAGCAACATAAAGGCCAGAGCAAGAAAGGGTAGTGTATGACTTGTAATTATGTGTTTCTGTCTTTCCCCCCTTCCAAATCAATAACCCTAACACCTTGTTTTTTTTTTTTGTTTGTTTTATGTTAGAAATGTCCACCTTTAGCTGTTTCAGTTCTTTGTGGTGAGTACAGGTTCTTACACTAAAACACTGAAGCATTACCAGGATAACTACCATACCTGGGAAATGGCAGGCTGGACACAGCATGCTCAACAAATTCTTTCACTTCCTTCTAAGGTTTGTCACTAAATTATCATCTGTGACACGCAGCATAATGTTGATTTGAAGTGTGAAAATGCAGACACGCCAACCTGAAAAGGTGATATTTTCTCTACCACTTTGCACTCACAGATGATGCAAAATCCCTTCTGCTGGTTATCAAAAACACAATCTTTATGCAGTCGACTACACGTCGTTCATTTGTACAAAACCTACTCTTTTTTTTTTCCTTTTGGAAAACTCAACCGTTCTTCAAAATTAGTCTCAGTTTGCCCTTACAACAATACAAATTCCACATGTTTTTTTTACTTGGGCTTTTTGTCAAGCACACCCTGACAAGTGTGACTCAAAAAATTCTGTAGAAAAAAGAGCAACTAATCAAGTCATCTCTTTCTTTTCATTTTTTTCCTTTTTTTTGTATCATTTTCCATCAGTTAAATACCTTTTATGTTTTTTTTAACTTGTCTGCCGCTGCTGCTTTGCAATGCTAATCCTCAGTTAGTTATTTTTTCTGGTTGCCTCACTATTGTGTCTTTCTACATGATACAATAAGCCATGTCCATGTGATTTTTTTTCCTCCTATACACTGGAATTCATATCACAAAGGAAATAAACTCTCATGCTCCTGGGTCTTCAGCCCCATTTTTGATATTTGTCTTGGATTTTATTTCTTTGAAAGTATAAGACAATAATGTTCTAGGTCCTGAGTATGTTATTTTTACAGTGGCTCTGAGTTTCCCTTCATGCCCAATCTCTCCTACTCTCGTCTGCGTGTTTTGTTATCCTTTCAGACTTCCCAGTCATGTACCCGTTCTGGTCTCTCTGTGTTCCCTGCCTTGTCTAGTTAATACATTTGTACTCATGCCTCTCCCTTCCTGTTCCCCTGTTCATCTCTCTGTGTTTCATCCCCTTGTCTCCCCAGTCTTTCATGTCACCATGTCTGTTTATCCCCAGTCCTAGTTTTAAGTTCACATTTTAGTCTGAGTCTCGGTGTGTGTGTGTGTTTGTGTATGTATGTTACTTCCTGTTTATTCTGATAATCTCCCGTCTCGTGTGTCTTATGTATGGTTTTGCTTCCCCTGTTTTGTCGGTCAGATTCTGTTTAGCTGTGTTGCCCAGGTGTGTCCACTGTGCCCTAATCTCCTCCTGTGTTTTCTGTGGCGCTGTCCCCTCAAGCTGTGTCTTTTTGTGTTTACATTGGTTTCCTTGTAGTTTCCTAGTGTCTGCCTCGCTTAAGTTTTTGTGGTTTTGAATTGATAAGCTACAGCAACAGAGCTGCCTTTTTCAGTTTACTCCTTCATCTCTGAGACCTGCAATTGTGTCCGGCCTTGTCTAGCACACAGCATTACATGACACAAACAGTTAATGCCATTGCTGAGCTGTAGATTTTTCACTGTTTTGTGACCTTTTCTTTCTCCTGACCTGCTGGATCAGCACCCTGTCTGATCTGGGACCCTCTGTCTTTAAATTAAACACTGGGGTTTCCTCTCCTGCTTAGCAAACACAAACTATGAGGGTAGTGTGGGCTGGTGCTGTGACTAACCTCCATATTCATAAGTTTCGTCATACTATATGTGGTAAAGGTTTTGAGTTACATCCAAACCAGTTTAAGGCATGAAGGGATAATTTTCACAAGGAAAAAATGTGTAATTCTGCTGAGCCGAGAGTAGTTTTAGAGGTTTAATTAATGCCAGGAGAAAATCTTGAAATCTCACTGTAAGGACTAAAATGCATTTTTTTTTTTGCACTAATGTGAAAAATGTGGAAAATGCCTCTCAAAAAGAATGCTTTCCTACAATGTACAAAAGATGACTGTAGTCATGAGCAAAATGCATCACATGACAAATCTCTTCTGAACAAGAAAAGACATTTTCATTCTTTACCCTTCGTCACAATCAGACTGAACCCTGGATGCCCAGACATTTGTCCCATAAAATGCTTGATAAAAGGGTCTAAGTGGGAGCGGCTTGGACTTATTGCATATGCAACACCAGTAATGGTGAATTTACTTGGCCCGCAGGGGAGCGATGCTCCCTGTCTGTGTAATGCTTTGATCACCACAAGACACCAGCAGCACTGGGCATGTTCCCTACCTTTAACTCACCCTATACCCCAGGAATAAATTAGCATATTTTGCTTTAATAGTGCTGTCATCTGCAACTGCACGGCTGTAGGTTAATAATGTTTTAAACAAATTTGTTTGCATGGAAATACTGACAGTTGCATGAAAGACTTGTCAGCTGGCACTGTTGCAGCTTACTGTCATCAGAGCATTGTCATAGCAGAGCATGCAGGAGCTTAGTGGATAACAAAGACCTATGGCAGACCTTTTGTTACTATTCACAAAATGCCTTAAAAACCAAGTACAACTCGGCTGTGATTTACATGCAAAAGGTTGCAGTACACATGCACTGAACCCCAACAACTTGACACCCATGAAAGGGCACAGACACTGGCACAGGATATAATTCCAAATAATTCACATACTGTAAGTGTGACTGCATTCATTTCAGTGGTATTTTATTCTCATGAATATGTGCATTTCAGAGCATAAAGTCTTTCTCTAAATGCAGCGCCTAAAGCAATGTCAAGTTTAGTACGCTTTGTTTTGCACATAGAGGCGTTAGGTTGGCACACAGTGACCAGACATTAGATGAATTTTCCTCAGGCTTTGTTTATATAGAGTCTAGTCTTGTTAGCATGCTTGTGAATTCTGCAAAACTTAAAGTTGTGCTCACACTTTGAGTCCAGTGCACAGTAGCTGAGTTTCATTGACTACACTGTTAGTACAGAGAAAAGGCAGAAAAGGTCAACAACGTCAGTGATGCACTTTAGCCTTAAACATTTGGAACATAATGTAGACCAAATTTATTTTCATGCATGCACTTAAAAATGCGGGCCTGCAATGATACAATAAATTTCATGGAATTTCATCATATGTAAAGTTACATGTGAAGTTATGCAATTGTGTGTGTGTCAGATATGTTAGATTTCATAGTGTTTCTCATTTCTGCCATTTTAGCCACAGCAGTTTGATGTTCACGTGTCCCTGTGTGATGTAATATTTTAAGAGCCTTAAATGAGGGGAGTCAATAACAAATTTTACTTATTCTGTGTTTAATCAAATGCTTTGGTACCCCTACTGTACTAAGGAGCCCACAAAAAATAGTCATTGCAACACACTTCACTGCATTTGCACTTGAGGGCAATGTTGAATCATGCAATTATGGTTTGGATGAGGAAAGTCGATAAGTCCCCGGTGGAGACTTGCAGAAATGGCTAAGGTCACACCTGTAATCATGTGGGAGCAGCACATTCCATTGACACAATGATGAGACTCCACAGACAGTCGGGCAGGATTGAGATGCGGAATGATTGCTCCTTATTGGAAGATGGAGTTGGGCTGTCATGATGCTGCTGCCTCCCAGATGGAGATATGCACCAGTAGTCACAAGTTTACTCAGGTCGGGGTTTGACACCCTGCCTGCAGGGCTTGTCTCAGTGGATCAGACACATAAAGGCCATTGTAAACAGGCAACAGTCAGAGGCAGTGAGCTGACTGAGGAGCGTTATATGTGTAATTGGGACTGTCAGTAATTACCAAAGTTGTTACGTTGAAAAAAAAACAGTCTTTTTATTGAATGAAATCATGCTCGAGCTTAAGAACAAAACCAAAGTGAAGCGTACACTGCACAATGCAGAGAAAAGAAGCTCGGAGAGCTGTTGTGGTTGACTAGTTCTGGCATTTTCTTGGCTCACAAGTGTGTGAGTCGTAAAGGTGGCTCTCTCTCTACATCACCAAGCTTCAAAAACAAAATATTTAATGTATGAATGCCATTGAGGCCCCTGCCTTGTGTGATCAGACCACAGAGCAGAAGTTCTCTGTACAGAAACAACAATGACTACTTTTCAATCAATTGTTAAAGCTAGAGGTGCACACTGCAATAGCTATAGCTGGGTGCTAAAAGTCTCTGATAATTTAAAAGATTTGTCTGTGTTCATAATCCCAAACCCACATTTTAAAACTGCATGTTTCACCTTTAGAAAAGCTTTTGTTTTTTTCATGGAGCATCACATTGATGTAGCATCCTGTAGCCTTTTTTGCCATAAAAAAAAAGAAAGAAAAAGAAAGCATGCTCTACCAACATGAGCTTAAACAGACTGAAGGGCCCAGTGGAAATCAGCGAGTTGTGTGTGAGTAGGTACCGGCTCTGCTGCAGCCTCTCATGCAGATGAGTCATTAGATGGTGCCCAGGTTTTCACAACACTTCTCTGTCCACTTCACTCCAATGATTCTTAACAAGTGTACACAGGGAGGTCATTATGTGCTCCCCCCCCCTTCCTTTTCAGAGTGGTTATCATTTGGTCATCTTGCAACGTCATCTTTCCTTTCCCCCAAATTTGCATATACTGAGCTTGATAAGATCACATTAACAACAGCATTGCTTTCACTGGCCAGGATCCAAGCTTTATTCTTCTGTAACAGTATTGTGTTTCCTTCTGCACATCTAAAACTGTGAAAGTGGCGTTAACTTTTGGTTTTCTATACCCCGAAGCAGGCATACAGTTGCGAAAGAAGGGCGCTTGACTGCCAAAACATCCAATATGCAGCATCTTCAGTTTGGCTGCAGAGGCAGGCAAGAGTAAGAATCCAGAGCAGTACGGCAATAAATAGAGATCTGGCAACATTATTCTCATTACGATGTTGAATGAAATCCATAATGCATCTTCAAAAAGTGGCAAATGATTTGGTTTAGCATTTAAACTGTAGCTTGTATTATCAAGTCAGTAACAAAACAAAAGGCACTGTTGTTTACCCCTCCTTCTGTGGCTGCACACAGTACAGAGCTTCATTAGATTCAGAATTTCAGCGTATTTGTCTTAGAGCAGAAATAGGTACAACAGGGGAGAGAGAGAGAGAGAGCGAGAGAGAGAGAGAGAGCTTTTTGGAATATTGTTAGTGGAATATGACTCAGCAATAGCGGACTGCTTCAGCTTATTAGCTTGTTAGTGTGTGTGTGTGTATGTGTTGCCACAACAATTTAAACATCAAAGTCCCACAGCTACGGCCACGCAGGTGACAAAAATCGCAGGCACGATGTGCTTTGTTATTGCAGCTAGCTTGCTATTTGAGCACTGGCAGGGAAATGTAATAAAAGATTGCCAGAAGCATGTTCTCTCTCATAATGATCTCTCTCAAAATCACTGCAGCAGCTATTTCAGAAAAAAAAAGGGATTTGATTTGTTCGTGCCTGCTTGAATCAGAGATATCCACAAGTAAACCACAGCAGGTGTTAGATGTCTCCAACAACCTAAATGTACTTTTTAATTGTGTAGCAATAAATAATGTACTAACGTGTTTGTCAGTCTGTCAGAGCCTGCTTTGATATTTTAAC
>VURO01020938.1:17683-37561 GCA_015108175.1 Pelvicachromis taeniatus
TTTCCCCTCATAAAAAAAAAAAAAAAAAAAACAAAACCCCCCCCCCCCCCCAAAAAAAAAAAAAAAAAAAAGAGAAAGTTGCTTAAATTTACATGACAATGCAGCAATGTCATTGTTTGCTCAGGACCTATGCAAAGCCTGTACCTATCATGCTAAACTATACTGAGCTAAAGGTATGTTCAGCTTAACTGACTGAGACTAACACGCATATTTGAGGTGTTGTTGTTTCACTTGGAAGACAGCCCTCTTTTGATCTGAGCAATAATGTGTCTCTCAGAGTCTGGAGCTATTTACAGGGATTTATTTCACTGATTCTCTGTGTACAATGAGACATCTGCTTCTGCCAGATCAGATTGAGAAGGGCTGTTTAAGACAGCAGCAGTTCAATGAATATGTACTAGTTCTATTCGAACTCAAAGAGAGGAAACAAATTCCCAAACAGTACACTTAGTGTCCACTGTATACTAGTAGATGCATGTAATGCGCTTTTCAGCAGCTGAAGTTGGAGGAAATAGTCCATTTATGAGCATATCCTGCCTACTTTCTTTTTGATGCTACAGTAAAACTACCCCAGGAGAAAGTGTTTTCTATTAAGAGTGGACACAACTGTGTTTTCAACTGCTCCACTGTGACTACCAATAGAATAAAACAACACTGATACAAATTTTCCATCTGATTTTTTATCTCCCAGCTCCAAAGTGAATTACAACAGCCCTGAGCAGTGTTTGGCAGGCCTTGAGAGACTCGAAGGCAGGAACAGTAGAGGTCAAGGTGTGAGAGCAATGCCATAAGCATGACTTGAAATTGTGCCAGTGCTTCCATTCCCAAAGGCTTGCTACTTTCCCACTTTCTTTTGCTCTGCCTTTGCTTTACTCTGTCGCTCACGTTCCTGTTTCTCCCCTGCGCACATTCCTTCTCACCCTCTCTCACATTTCTTTTTAACACCTCTTTCAACATCTTTTCTTCTTTTCCCAGTCTCCTAAGCTCTCTCTGTACAGGTGTAGGAGTCACTTCTGTCACGGATGATTGTTACATGACACCGACTCTTCTTAGACTCCCAATTGACACTCTAAGAATATGTAAGTGTGTGGCATCAAGTGTTCACTAATTATGCATACTATGTGGGGAGGTCTGCTTTCTAATCTTCATAGAAGCCGATAAAGAAATTTGAATACGTTATCTTCAAACTTTAGACAAATAATGAGGTAACAGTTCTGTATATAGCCCCTACATCCTCCAAGAGCCATTTGAATACAAAATAGAACAAAAGAAAAGTTACATTATTATTTAACACAAATTTCAGGGATCATCTTAGCTTAGATTTGATATTCTAGGTCAATATTTATAAGGATCATAGGGTGGATGTGTATTTGTTTGCACTGACTTATATTGTCTGGTAGCAACATTAAAACAACATTAAAAAAATGTCGACATTGTTTTGTCTACTGTAGCCTTTAGAAATTAAGTTTGATGACTGCAGCAGTGAACTCCAAACTCTATGTGGTTCAAGAACCCACTGAATTGGATAAGCAGAAGAGGATGGATGGATGGATATTGTTAAAATTGTGCTTCTACTTAAAGGATGTTGAAGAAATATTTTAAGATTATGACATTTTGTACATTATGTGGGAATGTATGAGACAATGTACACTCAAAGTGAAGTAAAAATTTTTTTTTAATTTAATTTAATTTTAATCTTCCAACCTTAATAAAAATGTCTCATTAATTATCATTATGAGACATGGGTTCCTATAGTAATGCAACGTAATTTATCTTACTGGTTCTTTATAAGCAATTAAAACATTATGAAATTGCTTCTTATGCATGTCCTTATTTTATAACTAGTTTAGTTGTCAAACCAGTAAATTCCTGCTGATTGACAGTAAATAGAGAAGACAGTGAAAATTTCTACATGAATTAGGATTTAGTATGTAAAGCTAGTAGTACTGCAAAAATTCTACCCTAACAGAGCATCTGTCCTATTTTCTTATATTTAAAAGCACAAAACTGAGCCCTCGCTCATAACTTACTTTTGTTCATAACCAGTACATACAGTCTTGCATGTCAATATAGCAGATATTGTCTTTCTTGCAATAATGCATGCAATAAAAATCACTATATAATAATTAGTTAATGCTTCATTAAGACTAACACAGAGGAAATATGCAACTTACATGCATTAAGTTAGTGGTGAATTTGAGTACCCTGATATAAAGTGTAGCATCATGTTAAAATGTCATGTCTTACAAAGGTTAATTAATTTAAAAGAGACAGAATATATTTAGTTCATAAAATTACATTTAAAGGCTTGTATTGTTAGCTCAGTATTTATTTCAAAGTCAAAAAGCAGGATCAGATGTTATTTTCCTGTCTGCAGGTTTCACTTGCGCAGAGAAAGCAAATGCATAGGTACATGTAAGAAATGTGAGTGGAAAACTTGTTCAATATGTGCCGTGTGAGCAACTCTAATTGCAATAAATGGGGCCACCATCTTTGGATTCATCCCCCGTGTCTTCCATTTATCATCCTTGGGTGTCAAAAAGCATGGAATTCATATTATTCTTACCGATATCACGGAAAAAATGCGAGCCCTCGCTGGCATCTCACCTGGCAGGAAAAGCTGTATTCAGTGGTGCTCTGGGATTTTCAGTGTTGTATTTTGACATGTCCTTGGCACATCAAAATTGGAGAATTCAGGCTGAAAATCCACACTGACACATTTTGCTTATTTACTGTGTTAAAACTTTGCCCTACAGTCTGTCTCCATGCAACCTATTAATTTTGAATGTTTCATTGCATCACAGCTTGTTTAATAACTGTACCACAAGCTGCCGATGGAGCTGTGAATTATGAGGCGCTAGGCCAGCGGAGACCTCTGTGCATATGTGCCTTTGTGCTAATGAAAATTATGATGTGCTTTTCAGGATGCCCAGAGCCACATGTGTCAAGAATATACAGAGTGTGCTTGTACACCCATCAGTATGGTATGAAGACACATGTGTGGAGGTGGATCTCTTTACAGCCTTTAGCACTAAGCCTCACATACTACACTCTCCATTGCTTTACATAGCAAAACCACTGCTGTGTAGAAACTCTATGGTACAAGTTTATGATCATGGATACAACAAAATCAGATGCAACACCGCACATCCTTTCCAAAGCTTTTGTCATTGCCGCTGCTGCAGTTTGAAGAATGATGCAAAATAATTAAAAGCAGAGTATAATAACAACAGCGGCTGCATTTGCTTCATTTAACCGCCCATAGCTTTCATTTGGTTTAATGAAAGAAAGACTAGATTAAAGTGTCAAAGCCCAGACTGTGATTTTAAAATGTCTGGCACACAGCGATGCTAAATGTTATACTTTGGAAAATCGTCATCTGTGCAAACTCTGAGTGGCATCCGTTCATACTCATCCGAAAGAAATCATAAAGAAGTTCTAGTTTTTATTTTTCTTTCATTTACACTGTGATAGAATTAGTGTCAGTCAGGTACTGAATGAGCTGTACTTTTGGGGGGTTTGTCACAGCGACTATAAGCAAATCCACTGATTTATTCAAGACAAGAGAGTTTATGAATGGTTTATACACATAACTCATACCTAAGCAAGCTTGAACTAAAATGCAACATAAAACTGCATTGCTGCATGCATGTGAATGTAGCCACAGGAAGTGTTAAGCATTAAAGTCCAACTAAAGATATGAAATTTTAAGTTTTTTCCAGGATATTCCCAAGTGCTTTTTTTTTTTTTAACAGAGCAAGTGGATTTCAAAATATATAAACATGCCAGTTTTCTTTACCAAGAATACATTATTTTCATGTGCACACAACAACAAAATTATTTCCGAAAAATATCACCAGTATTAGTATTATTAGCTCCCTGAGAAATTGACCTTTTTATTGAACCATAACATAAACCACTGCTGTGCAATGATGTGCTTTAACTTTGTAAAGCTCAAAGTGTATCTGCCAATTTACATACAGTATACAAACCTCAGCATAGATTTGAGCTGTCACTGGCAAAAGCACCATGCCACAAATAAAAGAAATCAGTTTAGACTTGAGAAGAAGAATTGCTGATGTTCACAAAGCAGGAGATATAGCAGGATAATATACAACCCAAAGAACATCGTCCCCACAGTGAAACACGGTCGTGGCAGTATAATGCTATGGGGATGCCTCCGTGTGTCAGGAACTGGGAATGAAGAAGGTGGGAGAAAAAAGGATGATTTCACTTTGCCTTCCAACACAACAACGACTCAAAACATATATCGGTCCAAGGCCCTTGTCAGAAGACCATCAAATCTTGAGGAGCTTGAGAGATTCTACAAAGAATATGAGGCAGGGAACGCGCAGGAGACGTGTTGAAAACTGCAACAAACTATTGCAGGCTGTTAACCAACAACAAGGATACACATTTGACTATTAGCATCATTTCGACTCTGGTAGTTTGGGGTTTTTTGTGAAACAATTTTCTTCTCGTGGACAAAGTAAAATAACGTGACCATCCAAAAGACTTGGATGTTTGGAAAAGCTGTGTTAAAAACACCTTGCTCTGTTTAACAGCACTTGCAAAATACTTCACAACAAAAATGAAATTTTCATAGAAGGAGGCTAATAATTCTATTTTCACACGGACACACCGCTGTTTCAAGAGAATAAATGAGATCCAGAGGATTCCTTGTCAAAGGAGTGTCTTCAAAACCCTTCTTATAATTCTTTTGTCGAATTAAGTCAATTTGTTTTGTTTTCCCCTCCCTAAGTAGCAGCGTTTCAATACATAACCACCAAATCAAAACAGTGGCTAAATATGAAAACACCACCAACACTCAGTGAGAAAAAAAAAACATCAGGAAAAAAGGAGGAATCTTTAAAAGGGGGAGGACGGGTGTACAATGGGCGCAGAGAGCAGCCAAAGATTAAATGTTTACTGCAACGTGCAGCACAAAGAAGAGCAAACAGTTCCACTCCCACTTTTGAGTCATACACATATAGCATGAAACATGTGCTCTTGTCGTGTGTATAGATTTTTTATTCACAGATAGCAACCACAAATTCATTTTTTTTTACACATAACCAAGAAAATCTATTTGAAAATGTCAGTTTAAAAGTTTGAAATCAGGGCAACGACATTTGTTATTGCACGTTTACTGCAGTGGATAGCACGAGCCAAAATGCCACAAGTCACATTCAAAGTAAATAGAACAACTTGAGTTTACAGGCCCAATAACTGAAGCCGGAAATATCTGGAAATTGTGGCGGTTCCACCTAGAGGGACGTTTTCTCGAAATAAGAGAGGAAATGAATTCAGCTGTGAACCTGAGCATAAGACCTGTCACACCACTGACTGGAATATTATGATCCCCACCCAACCACTACCACTATAACCACCACCATGGTCTGCATATGGCCAATTACTGTGAGCTGTGATGACAGCTGACCTAAAGAAAGCCCCAGAGAATTTGAAGCCTTTTGATGAAATAGATCTATTGATCAGGCGGCCTGAAAGCATGCGCCTTTAAAGGCCGCTGGGACCAGTGAAATGGCTGCTCTTAGTGCTGTTTGGCAACACAGGAAATCCGCTAAAGGAGGGCCAAGGAAATTATAACTTTTAATCACTGTTGCTTAAAATCTTTTACCAGCAAACAGACACTGAGCATCTTGCTTGCAGAACCGTGACATTTTGTTTTTTGCTTTCTGGAATTGAAACGCATTTTTATCGATGCTAGGTGGATGTCTGTTTACTTCCTGAGACCCCGCTGCACTGGTGCTAAACTGGATGAAATCAGAATATAATATTCCTTACACTGTTAACAACCCGCCTATATAATACAGAAGAATGCCAGTGAAGATCACTAAAACCTGCCATTATCTCTCACCTCCAACAAGAATACTGTTTGTTAAGAAAAGACACATTAATCGCTTCATGTAGATGCAAAGCAGGTGATAATGTAGCTAATGTATAGAAAATTACCTGCATTTGTAAATACAATAATTGTTTTATCACAAGCTTGACCAAATTACTCTACGAGACCAAATCTGTTTAATTGTCTCCTGCATCTTTATCACACCGTGTTATGTTCACAGCTATTTTATCAAAAGGTGAATCACACAAGCGCAACTATTTGGTATCTTAAAAAGCCTGAAAATGAGACTATACCAGCTGGGAATACATTTCTCACCTTCTGGCTTTACTTATCTGGGAATAAAAGTCAGTCCAGACATAGATGACCTAGTTCTGGAGAACTAATCTAATTTTAGCATCTGCATCAGAATACCTTAAAAGATGGTCAGATATTCCTATTTCTTTAATTGGCTGCGTTAATATTGTTAAAATGAATTCTGTGCCTCTATTCCAATCCATTCCTTTGCAGCCTACATCTTAAAATAAATGAAGTGATATCTAACTTTATTTGGAAAAAGTCTCACAGTTGCCTCAATTTTTTTGCCACTTGATATGCCATCAAGGCCATTACTGGGCAGCAGAGATTAAAGCAGACGTGTGCTTCTTCCTAGACAATCATAAAATGCCACCGCATTGCTGTCACATCTAAAGTTCTATCTGTATTCTGATCAAATGGAAAACCTGCTAAAAGTCCCCATAACCCATTTGTCATGAATACTCTAAGAGTACGGCGCAAAATACAAGCACACGTAACACACGTATATCAGGTTTTTATGACAGTGGTAGTAAAAACGTGGTTTAGACTCTGGTCAGAGACAGGCCTTAGCAAGTTTAGATGATATGCAAAGAATTTAAATATTCATTCAAGACGTTTCCTTGAAGACGTACAAAGTAAGAAATACATCTTAACATCACTTTTACGGTCCCCTGGTAACCTCCTCTGTCTAGCCATGACAAGGCCATTCTAGGTTATCTTCAATAATGTGTCCGGGTTTCACCTCTGTGTAAAATGCAGATAAATCCCAGGAACGGTAAAACAACACTAGACTGGCTTAGTCTAGCAACTTAGATGGCGAGATCTCTGAACATGACAAGTTAACAGAGTTGGCAAAAAATTTGTGCGTGCGTTTTTCATCTGTGTGTGTGTGCACTTCTGTGAGAATGTCTCTGTAAAAGTTAAAAAAAAGAAGCCCTGCCTCATGTATCCTTGTTCAAACCAAGTTCTGCTCTAAGCTATTACATCTAATCTCCACCCTGATGATTATTATGTGCTAGACGCTAATAGAATAATGGTGGAAGAATAAAAGAGTGCAGAGGTAATTAGGAAGCAGTGGGTCATCTCGTTTGCCCAGAGGAGGATGCAGAGGGAATTACCTGGTCCGCAGATGGAGGAGACAGGAGGAGGAAAGAAGAAAGAGAGTAGAAAGACTTATTACGATATACATTAATGTGTGGGAGGAAAGGGGAAGGGAAGTAATAGAAAAATAGAAAGAGTAAAAAAAAAGAAGTAGGAAAGAGACTGAAGAAAGAGAAAGGAAAAGGTAGAAGTGGAGAGGATAAAGAAAAATGGGACTTGTTTCATTTTGAAATGATGGAACGTGTTCCTCGCCCCATAGGTCTGTTCAATAAGCTGCCTTCTGTTGTCAGGCTCTGGAAGAGACAGAGAGAAGGGACGGAGGAGGGAAATGAGAAGGAAGTATGTGTGTGTGTGTGTGTGTGTGTGTGTGTGTGTGTGTGTGTGCATGCGCGTGCGTGTGTGTGTGTGTGTGTGTGTGTGTGTGTGCATGCGCGTGCATGTGTGTGTGTGTGTGTACACAGAGTATGTATCCATCCCATAATTCCATAAAGAGCATTAGTCCGCCTACTCTCCTGCCTTCAGTGCTGTTCACTCATTCCACTGCATGACTGATTATGATCAAAGAAAGATTAACAGATGGATCTCTACAGTCATACATTAAAAAAAAAAACTGTTATATGCTGATGATGCTCTGTGATCCGAGCCAAGGATTTCTGTTTTGTGTTTAATAGACATAAGTTTATTCAAGGTTAACAAATTTTGTGCCCCACTTGGGAGTTAGAGACATGCGGTGATTGAAGTTGACAAATCCCTTTAAAAGGATTTGTTTATAAAGTTCTTAGATAATCACAGGTCACTTCATCAAGCTCATAAAATATACATTTGTAGCATCTATGCAGCATGCAGGCAGGTTTTGTTTCATATCCCAAGGTTTTTAAAATATTCACCTTACCAGTACATAGAAGATGACCTTTACGTGCTGAAGAAAAAAGTTTTTGAGAAACTCAAAACAAAGTTGGCTTCCTCAGAAACTGATGTGGTGTCCTAAATTCACATTAGTTGTTCACAATACTGTGCAAAAGTCTTGAGCCACCTCTCATTTCTATATATTTTTTTCCCCATTCCAATCTGTTGGAATGGTTTTGGTAAAGTGGTCTTGAGCCACAGTTCTCCAGGTTTTCTGAAGTTTTCTTTTGCCATTGACCATGTTTTCACTCATTTACAAGCCAGTAGTTTTAACTGACAATTTTAAGAACAATGTGTTTTTCATTTCTTGAGCCACTCATTCAAGCACCAAAAAGGCACTCATGGGATGATCCAGTGTTGATGGCCCAGTTTTAATTTTAACCAGTTTGTTATTAGCAGCTAAAAAGAAGGTTGTTACAATCGCTTTAGCTGAAGAGAACAAAAAGAAGAAGTAACAGGACTAAAAAAAATACAGTAGATGAATATTATTTAAAAGTCATGTCTTGGGAAAAAATTCAGACAAAGACCTGGTACAGGATCTGAGCAATGCATCAGACCCTTCAGTTGATCCATCCATCTACATCCACTAAAGCTTCATCAGAAATGGTGGAAAGGTGGCTGACAGGAAGCCATTCTTAAGGAAGGCAAACAGGGAGGAAAGCCTGAGGTATCCCAAATGACACAGGAACCGAACCCACATTTAAAATGTTTATGTAATTACAGAGGAGGTCGGGAGAGAGGTATAACAGTGAGTGTCTGCAGCCATCTGTAAAACTTGGAGAATGATCTGTCTTGGTTTAGTGCTACATTTCAGCCAGTCGTGTCAAAACTGATAGAATTATGAATGTAGAAAATGCAATCATCTGGAAAGCATCTAATTGGCAACAGCTTCATTTTTCAGCATGACCATGATCCCAAACACACTGCCAATATAGTAAAAGCACTGAGCTTTAATTGTCCTTCAACAAGCCTGGAGAACTATTCATACATTAATAAATTCAGAGAAAGGTTGCCTAAGAGTGTTCAAAGGCTCATTGGAATTCTATAGAATTCCAGTGAGCGTGAAAGTTAAAACTCTGCCTTAACTTCTATAAACTTTGGCTTATATACAGTATTTCCATTTGTGTCTGGGGCATTACACTACACTACAGGGACATTTTTGTTTTTAAAACAATGTCCCTGTAGTGAGGTGTGGTCTGCAGCTCCACTGCAGAAGAGGGGTGGTGCAGTGGGTTCAGGGGGCAGTGCCAGCGAGGCTGGCAGGGCAGCTGGGGCTGATTGGGTAATCAGGCTCTCCCTACAGTATATCAGGAGGTCACTGAGAGCTGTGCTGGGAACAAGACAGCTGAAGACAGTAGTCTGAAAACTAAAACACTGCTAATAAAACATCACCAACCCCGCAATATTGTGTACATGTCGGGTCCTTTGATCACATTCCCATTTTCCTAGCAAACTATGAAGACATGAGAGGTGGCTCAAAATTTTTGGGCAGCAGTAAGGGTGTGGACAGAACCTTGAAACAGCACTGGCTGGGGAGTAAAACATAAACTGCAAATTTTAGCATGACTAGCAGGCTCCCCACAACATTGTAATTGCTTCTTGTCAAAGAAATCACTGTCATTAACCTGTTTCACTGCACTTACATTCAGTAGAGCCAAATGGCGTTCCTCCTACTCTGTGGCCTGTATTATTACACCATGCGGGTGTAAAACAAGAATACAAACCAACAAAATTACCTGAACAAAACTGAGTTGAAATTAGAGATCCTTGTCAAATTCCAGCATGAACAGGTGAGTGGGTGGGTGGTGGTGGGTTTGGTTGCAAATTTGCCTTGCTCCATTTCACATGGAAATTTCTTTTATGGTTTGACCATAAAATTAGGGTAGAAAGATAGAAACGTGTTAATTAAACACAGTTTCTTCATGAAAACACAGTGGCCCCTCATGCCAGCACAAGAAATCTACTATTTAACAAATCTACGGTGTGCCCATACATCACAATCACCTGTAACACCTAGAAGCATGAAGTGTCATGAATATGTATATGTATATTTTTTTAAAAAAGGAAAAAGGTTGCTATGAGGTTTCTCAGTATGCTTCTTCTTACTCCTTTTTTTGGCTTACTGCCTGATGAAAACTGGAATTATATATGTTATATATTACTCATTACTGTGTTCTGCTAGTGCTGTGACCCGGCTAGATATTCCTCACAACCTTCCAAATGTAGTGTTATGGTATGACGCAGGCAGGGAAAGGTTATCTGCTTTTATATGAAGTTGCATGCTTATGCTGTTTATGTAATAAAAATAAATTAAGATAAATTTTCCATTTGTTGTTTTTTGTTTACAAAAAACAGATTCTGTTCATTAAAAATAACCAAGGCAATCACAAATTGTGCTTCCAGGACCAAAAAGATCCCGATTAACCCTGCTGAATTAATCCAGCAGTCCTGCATTATGCAACATTTAAGTAATCAGAAATGTACCAGCCATAAATGGCACTCTCAGCTGCTGGATCTACCACCGCTTCAACTCTTTACTCAGGTCACAGTTCAGCTCTGCAGGCCTTTTTCCAAGTGCACCATTTGCTCCTTCTGCCTCGTACCCACACCTCTCTTTTACTCCTGTCCCCCCATCTTGTCTAAGTTCATCTCCACATGTATCAGTGGATCCAGACACTGATGTCTGGATCCACTGAGCTGACTGCAGGGATTTGCCTGCAGTCAGCTCTGATTTCAGTCCTGGAAAAGCCTAGCCATAATCAAGGTTTCTGCTCGGCCTAAGTGGAACCCCAACCCATGTTTACTACCCTTATATGACAGCTAGCCAGACAGCTATGTGTCACAACCATCCAAATGTTTTAGCAGGTATTAGATCAGAGCAGCAAAGACTCAGCTCCAAGTCCAGTTTTTTTTTTGTTTTTTTTTTTACAGAACACACCATTCTCCTCCGCCACATGCCTTAAAAGCCTTCACTCTACTTTTTCAACTTAAACTCTTATTTAGATATTATATGTTGCTATGTGTCCATATTTTAACACCAATTGTAACTGTAGAAAAAAAGAGGCATGAATTTGACAACTTAAAGTGTCGGATTTGAACAATGACAGAATGAAAATATGCAGGTCCCCGTTGAGCTGTGTGTCCATCAGACATGCATGAAAACAAAGTTTACAGTGCCATATATGTATATATGTCTTAGTTGATTTTAGATCTATTTTTACCCACATTGTCTTTTGTGGAAAGAAAATTTCTCTATATTGAAAGATGTTTTGCCCCAGATGTTTGTTTGTTTGTTGTTGCAAAAGGTTTTGCAACGGAAGTCTATTCACAACTGACAGGGTTTACTGGGTGGATTAGTTTAAGATTAAAATGAAAAAACAAAAACAAACCAGCAACCCTACAATACAGCATTTCACATAAAACATAAATACATTCATAAAGACTGAGGAAAGACACATAAAACAGGACCTTGTATTTACCTCTGTGTCAGTCATGTGTACATTCCCCTCTAAAAAAGCAATTTTTTGTGTGTTTTGCTGAAAACGTTTCCACTGCTAACAGCCTTGAAATGTGTAATTTTGTTTGGGCTTGAGTTTCCCAGTGTACGCATAATAGAATGCATCCTTGAATTTGTGTTAGTCGCAAAGCTATGATATGGATAAGATATGAATTTTAATTATTTTTGGTGCTATCTTAGTCTTTTGTTAAATAGTTTCTCGCTGCCTTTTTACTCCGACGGCTGTGATGTATTTGTTCAGTTTGTGACATATCTCCAATGTCTTGTTTGTAGGAATGACGGGGGTGGTTCAGCTTCTTTGTTAAACAATATGTATTCACAGCGATGGCACTACGGAAAAGAAATTCAAATGAAAAAAAAAAAAAGGATTTGGGGTTTTGAAGATATTCAGGCGGACACAAACACTCAGCAGCAAGGAGCAGAAGTAGATACAGACATGATGCAAAATAGCAGCAGTAGTCAGAAAAAGACAATAAATACACAAAAAACAAAAGAAAAGAGAAGGCACAAAACAGGCAGCACTTCTTATTTTTTCTGTTGGATTCGAGAGAAAACACACTGGAGGAGCCAAAAGCACAAAACACGGCGCACTAGAGTGATTATAAACAGAAGATATGCTCAATTAGAGCAACAATGGAAGGTTGTGGGTGGGAAACAAATTCAGATGTCCGTTCTGTAATTTGTCACTGGGCCCCAGAGGCAGTGAGCACATGACCAAAATGGTCAAATTCAGCAAATTCAGCCATGGAACCGATTCTATGTATGCTGCAGCATGCTTTTCAATGAACTGGCCAGGCATGAATAATTGGTTCACAAATTCCTTTTCTCTCAGACTCATGGGGGTCATTGCCCTCCTCAGTTTCTGATTCAATGAATTTGGTTTTTCAGGAGCCCTGTTTATAGTTTCAATTTTCCTCTGTTTAACTGTGTGTATATGAATCTGACACTGTCTGTGCTTAAATGCAAAATACTTTTTCTGCATATACAGTGATTAGCAAATGTATTAAACCACAGACCAGTGTCAGGTTTAAACTACAGCTGCCTTAAATGAACAGTATTGCTAATTACAAGAATCACTTTTTATGTGTCAGTAGTATGTAATCCACCAGAGTGTGCAAGCTCTCCCAATGAAATGAATACATTAATTTTAAAACATGATTATTGTTGTTTTGCATGGGTTTTCAATTTCATTGTTTTACTAAAAAGTTTAAACAAGTAAACCAATTAATTATTTTTATGATTAAGATGCCAAATTACAGTTATTTAGTTGCATTCCCAAACAGAAAATAATTGGTCGAATGTTAAGCTTAATTAATTTCTGACTTCTCAGAGGAGTCCAGTCCAACTTTGGTATAAAAATGTGAATTCAGTTTGCTCTTTGCCAGATAAATAACAATATAATGTTTAGTTTATGACAGATTTCTAAAAGATTCTTGTTTTCTGGTTAAGCACTGCATTTTTCCTGACTTGTTTTTGCAGGTTTAAAAAACAAGTCTGTCCAAATATTTTTTCTTAAGTTAGAATTTTAAGCCTCAGTAATTCTAGTTTTTGTTTTTCCACATTCCTTCCCGCTGATAAGGCATTGTGTGTGTGTTTTAAAAAAAATAAGTTTCCATTTTTGACTCTTTGACACACTTAAAGATAAACCCTAAAACAAACCTATCAAACAACACCACACAAGTATTTATTCATCAAACACAACAAGTCTAATTGGTCTTTTAAAGGGCAATCACAGCAGGACCGTGAAGATCAGGTCTGATTGCTGCAATTTGGTAATTAAGCAAAGGGGAAAATGAAAGTGCACACTTTAGAACACCCAGCTGAATTGCACTAAAATGGAATTCCTTTACACTTCATAATCAAACAGCACACCATTTCCATATAATCAAAACAATCTAAGTTCCATATACCTGTCGTGCAAATCCATTGACCGAAACTGTGACTCTGTGCAGTAAGCGACAAAAAAGAAAGGTCAATGTAAAAGTCAAACTTCCCATCAGGTGGGAGAAGACCGGTAAACTCAAGAAGGGCTCCATGAATACTCTCGCCTGTACTTAGTCTAATCGCTCTCTCAGAATATCACTCCTGCCTCTCAGACCGATGTTTATTCTTTTTTTGCTCAACTATTTCAGGATCAAAGGAGAATTTTATGACCACACAGGTGCCGTAAGAACCAAAAGGGCTCAGCCTTTTGTATTCTTTAAGTAGTTTGTTCTTGGGGGTATTGAGGCTTATTTTCTTATTGTTACTTGTCCTGACTAAAAAAAATAAAAATTAACCACTTAATATGTAACGTGAAACTTCAAAGCTTCAAAATCCATACCACACCTTTAAACTGTCATTTCCAGTGATATAAAGTGTGTGCAAAAAGGTGTTTACGTTCAAAGCCATATGGATAGAACAGACTAAAGAGCCTTTCATGAAGCCTTGTAATCATAGCTTTCTTACGTTCTTTTAAGTGACAGCTCAGCTCTGGGTACTCTGGCTTCCTCCCACAGTCCAAAGACATGTAGATTAACTGGTAATTCTAAATTACCCGTAAGTGTAAATGTGAGTCCAAATGTCTGTCTGCCTCTCTGTGTTAGCCCTGCAGTAGACTGGTGGCCTGTCCAGGGTGTACCCTGCCTCTCGCCCTATGACACCCCCCCTACAACCCTTACAAACATAAGAGGATTGATGGAGTGAAAGCTGTTATAAATAAACTCTAGACATTTTTGAGCACTCCAAAATAAAAATAAAAAAAACCTCTTTGAATGAACATAAAATAATCAAGGATTTCCACATTAATAAATGGCTTTCTATTAGCATGAAGTATTTTTGTTGGACTAAAGTAATTTGAATGGGTTGGATCAACTCGGTTACATTAAGTTGGACTTAACTGCAGTAAATAAAATGATTAATCAATAATTAATTAACTTGGTCCAACTTGAGTATATTAAGTTGGAATACCAGAATTGCATAATGCTAAAATACAGCAATTTAATCATGTGGAAATCCTTTCCATTACTTTTTGTAGGTTCATTTATTTAGTTATTTTTTTGAGGGCTGCAAAATGAATGTGCATCCACCTCAGATAATAATTGTGTATAATTAAGCTTTGCCTGGCGTCCATGGAAACTAAAACATGAATTTAAAGCAGCTTCAGAAACATGACCCATTTTTGGCACAATTTGCCTTAAAGCGGGGGTGGGGGGGCAACATAAATCCTGTGGAGGTAAAATCTTGCTTTTTTTTCAGTGATATAGAAAAAAAGAAGCTCATGAAAAGGTTTACTGCCTTCGTTTTTTCTCTCTCTCCCATCTCTTTTGGCCATTTCACCAGAACATGTTCAGCTGCCACCTGTTGGATTTCAGGCACAGATGATTTGTGTCTTTGCAAAATGTCCTAGTTTGTTTTCTAAAATTACCAACATTTACACAAACTTAATTTGTCAAAAAACAACAACACATGGCTTCACTCAACAGGTTTGTGTTGTGTGCAGTATTCATATGCATGCATCAGATCCCTAATTAAATCACCATTCATTTATTCTGTGACATCTAAAAACATCACTTGAGCCTATGCGGTTGTTAACTTAGGTTCATATATAATATAATATAATGAAAAGGGGAAAGAATTATTAGAAGCTACTGGAATATCACATCGTGTTTCTCGCTGAAGGCAAAGCAGTGCATTTCTAGGGTGTTGTTTCACTGAGCTATTGATCACTTTCATTGCTGCCTGAGAATACACAGTAGCCCAGTCAAGGTGAAGATGGGTAAGACAAAGGCAATGACAGCTGAGGAGTGAAATGTGCTCAAGAGCAAACGGATGAGTAGATGGCATTGAGAGCGTCAGCGCCAACAAGTTGTCCTTGAACCAGCACTTGAAACGGGATGTGCTCAGAGCCTCAGGAAAGTCATTCGCCTACAAGGAAAGTAGATACTTGATTTGCCTCAGCTCTGCAAAAATTACTTTCCTCAGAATCGCATCAGTCACAGTGAGCGTTGGACCGCACCCATAGTCAAACTTGGCTTTCAATTTGTTGTCAGTTACACTCCCGTAAAGGTTTGTGACTGTATCTTTCACTAGTTGAATGCTATTGTGCTGGAATAATCTGTCCAGAAAATGACAGAAAGACAGACAGATAAACACCTGCCAAAGCACTTAAAAACCATCTTTTGTTTTAGCTTCCGCTGCAGCAGGTGTCTCCAAGAGCGCACACACAACACTAGGCCCACTTGTAGCTGGTTGCCGGCACATTTTTATACACATGAGTCTGGCATGCTCAGGCACACAGAACATTATATTATACAGACTGTAAAATTATGCCTTTGTGTGTGTTTGTGTGTAATATCCCAGTGTGATGCTTACACCACTTAGGAATGAAGCTTTGAAGCACTTTGAAATTATGGTACCACAGATTGCACAGTTGTTGTACTTAAGAACTGCAAACAGTATTTTAAAGGAATTCAAATGGGCTGTTTTCTTTTCAGCAAGAACTTTGACAAAGAAATGCTTTAAAAAGCCTCATAATTGCAGTTGAAGCATTAACTGTCCTTCTTAAAGGTGTTATTTCAGCATCACAACACCTTAATAATCGAAGGTAAGTCTGATATTCTACAGTGTCATTAGCTTCAGCTCTCATGAACATCAGATCATCTGGTGGACTGTCAGAAAACCTCAGACTCTATAATCCCAGTGCATAATTAATGCTCTCAGCATATTTCCAAGTCTCTGATACACACCTTTTTTCCTCAAAAAAAGAAAAAAGTGTTTAACTCATTTTTTTCTCAGTGGAGTGGATCAAAACGCTAGCGTTTGCTTATTCTCTCCTCCTCTTTCTCAATCAGCAAATTTTCCCTTTGATCTTTTATTCATATGATTAAGTCTGTGTATCACCAGACTCTTCATTTTACATTTCAATATATGATGAGACCATCTTTGAAGTACGGTCTGCTGCAGTGGAGTGACTTTGGCGAACAACTTTTTTTCCTTCATTTTTTTTCTGTCTGTAGTTTTGCCAATTATTGCCAAGATGGAAACATTTTCCATCTTGTTAATTATCCATTTTAAGCAGTTTGACCCTGAGTGTAAACACACACACCCAAACACACACAAACAATATGCATGTTTTTCATCTTACATGTAAAAACAAATGCAGTGATGCTCCAAGGAACCCTATTTCCTATATTATCTCGTTCTTGTATCGCCAGAAATATGTTATCTCTTTCATGAACACATATTTTTTCTATCCATTTAGATTCAGTATTCATTACATTTTCCTTTTTACTGGTGCTTCTGTGCTCCCTCAAATGTATGTTTCAGCTGCTTATTATAATGCTTTACCCTTGCTCCTTCGCCTGTTTCTTTTTTCCCAGTGCCAACAACCTCAATTCATCCTCTCTGCCCTCCTTTGCCTGTTTGCCCTTCCATTCTCCCACTCTCTTATAGTCACATCTCTTTTCTATCACTCCCCTTTATGTTTGACACCATTCCTAAATCAATACCTTTAACCCTTCCTACCTCGCCACCCCCCTACAGCTGCCTCCGCCTCTCTTGTCCTACTATTTCAGACTTTTCCTCAGAAGATAAAAGGTTTAAGAATGTTTAATGTCAGATGTGTGAACAAAGCACATGAGCAGGCTCAGTCAGCCAGGATTTGACTGAAACCTATATAAAGCCTAATGAGGGAAAGACAAAATGTGGTAAACTCCGATGTAATAACAAGACAAACGTGGTAAGATTTGACAAAGGTGAGAAAGGAGGGAGTGAGTATGTGTGTAAGCAATAGGCTGTGTAGGGGAAAGACAAAATATTGTGTAATTCATATTTTATGAGGCTTTTCTTCAACTAAAAATGGATCAAAATGGTTTTGATGTGTTTGATGTTGCTTTTTATCCATATTTATTCAGACCATGTACCATGACTCATAGCTCAGAGTGTTGCCCTGAGCTAAAGTGCTAGCATTGCACTGATGATGATCTTGCTAGGCATGTCAGTGAAACTGTCAATGCATATTTTTGTCTCTGTACCACCATGTAACCTGATACAGGATTAGGCGTGAAGGTTTGTTTTTCTTTAATTGCATGATTCACATTACACCGCACGACTGATTCTGCAGAAACATGCCTCTTTATAAACCCCGGCCTCTGTCTTTCTCTTAGTCTATACAATATACATCTCTTAGCACAGGAGCACTGGGATGTTGGCTGACTATACAAAAGACATGAATGGTCATTTTTCATTTTTTGGTCTCCATGAGTACTAAAATGAAAAATTGCTTAAAAAACAAACAGACAAACAAAAAAAACCCCTGGAATTATTTTATTGGAGCCACATAAAATACCTACCGTCATAGACACGGTAACTCTGATTCCATCTCTATCCCCTATCCCCTCTTATCCACATGCACCCATATCTTCCCTCTACTCCTTTCACCTGCCCCACCTACCTTCCCCTTGCTGCTTGTGTACTGTAGGTGCACACCTAGAGCAATGGAGCAGCTGAACCCAGCAGTGGATTAGTGGTAGACTGTGAGAGAGGCCAGATTCAGAAACATTCCTCTAGGGAAGTCAAGTCAGCTAATCCGACCCCAGTGCTTACTCTATCAACGCCCTCACAGCTGCACTTTGCCCCAGTACATACAGACACACATACACACACGCAAACAAAATATAACCCAGGCGTGAAGATCTCAACTTAGATGTGTATGCCAAGGCCTATACCACCACAGTATGTGTTCATGAAAACAGACACATACTCAAGGGTATATGCGTTACATGCACACAAGTGGTTTGACACTTTTATTCAAACATGTGCACGCACTCATGCATATACAGAATGCGGGATACGCTGCAATGGTAGAAATCCCCCCAACGAGCCCCCCGTGGGACTGCAGGAGGCCCTTGACCTGTGTGTGACACAGAAATCTTCCCAGGTGTAAAAAGAACATGCTGAGCTTACTCACTAGTACAACAATCTATTGGTCCCTAAGCGTTAGAGCAGTCTGACTGGCTTTTCATTCAGCTAACTGATTATCTGGATGGTTAGTAAACTGGCCCAGGTCTTCTTGTTCCAGTAGTGAGTATGTAAAGGTATCTTCAGCAGAAGCCTTTGAACTTAAGTCAATAAATATTAACACAAATACGCCCCTATTCCCACAGAATACTCATCCGTGAACACACAGATATATGCATGCACAAGAGGATGCATGTTCCATTTGGCATTTATGAACTATTAATACACAGAGGTGAGCACACACCCACAGATGCACACAAAAACAACAGGAGGATCAGGCAGGAGGCTGTCTGATTGCTCATCAAGCAGCAAGGACGAGCTGGCGAGAGGCATCAATACAACTGAAGCCCACTCTCCTGGGCCCACCTGTCGATTACAGTGGCGAAGACAAGCCGCCTAGTGCCTCAATGCATTCCCAGCAGCCTCTGTTGAGCCTGTAGACACCTGAAGAATTCTGATGCCAGGGGGGAATGTGGGACCTTCCTCTTCACACTGCCAGATATGCAGCGGTTTTCCTCTGCAGCATAAACCATTGCGATAAACAACTCTACAGAGAAATGGAGCAAGGATACAAATCTATCGCTCATGTGGTAGCGATTCAGTTTCTATGGGGGTAGAAAGAGATAGATTAATATCTAGCTGTCCACAGAAACATGTAGAATAAGATTTTCACAAAGAGCTACAATACATTTCTTAGAGGCACAATAAACAGGGAATAAAATGTAATTCGCGAAATATGATGGCGATAAAGTGTTACGGCTATTTACAGCCCAAACATCCCAAATAAATCTTGTAGAATTGTAATTATAAATACTGATTCCCCACCATTTGGCCTGTAGAGCTGAATTATGTTTTTGCTGTTTATCAGGCTGAAGGACAACAATCCCATTGCCCTCTGCTGCCTAATAATTAGGGAAGATTAGAACAGGATCAAGCTGTTTCCCCCATTTGCTCTCCCAAGGGACTGAAGGGTTATGAGTGTGAAGTTCATCCTGTCTAACCTTGTACACAGAGACACGAAAAGAGATGATTATCATGATGCAGATTTGAACTTACTTTTAGTTTCTTTCTTTCTTTCTTTTTAAAAAAAAAAACAAAACTTTTTTTTTTTTTTTCCCCCCCCCCCCCCCCCCCCCCCTCTTTTTTTTTTTAAAACCCCCCCCCCCCCCCCCCCCCTTCTTCTTCTTCTTACTAA
>VURO01020940.1:0-28698 GCA_015108175.1 Pelvicachromis taeniatus
CCCAGCCCGCCGCCTCTCACCAGGGGCAACTCCAGACTGAGCCAGAGTCCAGCCCCTCTCCAGGAGACTGGTTCCAGAGCCCAAGCCATGCATTGAGGTGAGCCCGACTATATCTAGCCTGTACCTCTCAACCTCATGCACTAGCTCCGGCTCCTTCCCCACCAGAGAGGTGACATTCCATGTCCCGATTGCCAGTCTTGGTAGCCGGGGATCGGTCCGCCAGCTCACAATGCACCCGACCCCTACGGCGCCTCCTGCTGGTGGTGGGCCTGCAGGAAGATGGGCCCATGTCCCATTTTCGGGCAGTGCCCGGCCGGGCCCCATGGACTAAGGCCCGGCCACCAGACGCTATCCCTCAGGCACCCTCCCCGGGCCTGGCTCCAGGGTGGGGCCCCGGTAACCCTATCCCGGGCAGGGTAAACTGTTCCCTTGCTGGATCTCTCATAGGGGTCTTTTGAATCGCTCTTTGTCTGATCCCTCACCCAGGACCAATTTGCCATGGGAGACCCTACCAGGGGGCAAATAGCCCCCCGACAACATAGCCCCTGGGATCCCTGGGACACACAAACCCCTCCACCACGATAAAGTAGCAATCCATGGAGGAGGTCAATAAATACATTTAAGTAAATTGCAGATTAGCAGGATACTAAATTATAATGACCCATTTAGTATTTAAATATGTCAGATGTGGCCGTAACAGCTGGACTCCTTAAAATAATATGTATGCAATTTATTGTTGAGTAATCTATATTATAATAATTACTGCTTGAATTAGTAGTAGATTACATTTGCTACCCTCTTTTATTTCTGAGGTTTTATGTATCAGGACATAATGAAAAAGATTTTGGTCTTTAATAGGTAAATACAAACGCATATTACACCATGTCACCTAAAAGTAAGCTAAATATAGAAGCATCGTGTGGAAACCCTTATTGCTTCAACATGATAGCTGCCAGTCTTTCCAGGATGGGATGCTGGACAGCAAATTCAGCACAAGACCAGACTGTACAACATTCAAAGAAACTTCCAAAAGCCTACATGTCAGACTCTACAGGCCTCACTTAGCATGTTAAAGTTCATGATGGTACAATTAGCCAAAGACTGAAAAGTAAGGCTTGTTTGATACAATTATCAGATCAAAGCTTCTTCTCTCAATGTCCTTTGGACAGACGAGACCAAAGAGGAGATCTTTGGCTATAATGCACAGCAATTATAGCCAAAGCCACCACAGAAAAGGTGGTTCTAAAAGTTGTTGCATCATGAGGTGCACATAGTTTTCACACGCTCCTTCTTCTTTTTGATTTAATTGATGTTCACTAAACGCAGTGTAACAAGTTGTTACTTTATTACTGTGATGGTGATTAAAAAGCATTGGAATAAACAAAAGGGTGCTGAAAAAGCTAAAGCTAAAAAAATTTAGCTTTAGCTTTTTTAGCAGACACGAGGTTCAGACTCATCTACTGCAACAAGAAGCAACTGTTTTATTTTTGTCTTGAAGCTCAGTATTCAGCTCACAGCCCGTGCTGCCTCCATCTCTTTACAATACTTCGCCTGTCTGTCATTTCCTCTCTTTTACCTTTGCTCCATGTCTTTCAATTACATTTATTCATGCATGTCTTGGTTGATATACAGTATGAATAATCTTATTAGATGCTGTTGTTGAGACTCATTTCTTTATGGAGCTCTGAATTTATATTCATGACCACAGATGCACATTTGAAGGTGTGTAATGATGGAGGAGTCATGTCCTACCACGGAAAGGCTACAGAGGGAATAATATTTGTTGTGTTTGCATCAGCTGGAATGAGACTGTGTTGCACGCACAGGATGACACCTTGAATCAGATGGGGAAAAAAAAGAGTGAACTATATTGGATGTGTGTGACTCAGTGGTTTTTGATCATCTAGCCTCTCATGTGACGCAAGTCTAACATAGAGTTTTTTCTTTTCAGTAATAAATATTAGATAAATAAGGTGAGGAAGAATTTAGTTTTAGGATTTGAAAGTGATCAACGCTCTTGTGTAAACGTCATGTTATGTAGGGGTTTAACTGGGGCTGCTTGTTAGTGTTTGATAGCGATACCAGCACACAGAAAAGAGGAGAGACAGCGACAAGGGAGGAGATGTGAGAAGAGGAAGTAAATAAGACTTTAAGTGTAGCATTATGATTGTCCTGTTTATGACAGCCGGGAGTGCAAGTGATTCTCTGCTCGAATGACTCTGATCTTGCATCTGAAATATTACATCTTTTGCCCAATTGCTATTACTGGTTTACATGAAAAAAAAAATCTAGCTAGCTCACCTTCAGTAATTTCACTCAAGAAAAGGTCATTTCAGAGGAACATTATGTTCTAGGGGGGGAAAAAGCCTTGCCTGATTGCTGAATTCAGGTGTTCCAATCACTTCCATTGCCACAGGTGTTTTAATATTACAGTTTGTGGTATTATAACAAAGTGGAAGTGATTGGAAATGACAGCAACTCAGTGGTAGGCCACGTAAAATCACAGAGCAAGATCAGTCAATCGCTACAGATTTCCAAACTTCATTTGGCCTTCAGATTAGCTCAAGAACAGTTTGTAGTGAACTTCTTGGAATGGGTTTCCATGGTTGAGCAGCTGCTTTCATGCTCCCAACTGTGTGGGAGGATGAAATATTTACCAAGGTCACTTTTTATGCTTTCTGTTCCAACATGACTGCGCACCAGTGCACAAAGCAAGCTCTATGAAGAAATGAATGAAGAATTTGGTGGGGAAGAACTTGACTGGGCTGCAAAGACCTCAGCCAATTAGACCACCTTTGGGACAAATTTAAACAGAGACTAAGAGCCAGAACTTTTCGTCCAAAATCGAGGTCTAACCTCACAAATAGCATTTCTAGAAGATTGGTCAGATTTTGAATAACACAAATTTAAAACTACGATTTAAGGTGGGGAATTAGGCAGGGTCCAAAAAACAAACAACAAAAAAAAGCATTAAAAAAAAAAGCTAACTGTGAATCCTGCTCTTATTTTAATGCAGCTTGTGCTTGCATTAGGGCCTCAGCATGCTCCTCTGTGAGTCAGTATGCTACTGTCCACAACAAATTCTGCAAAAATACATCATTGCTTTTCACTATACAGTAATCTACAACAGACACAAGGGGAACAATGCTATAGAAGCCTTTAGAAATGCGATGTATCACCATTTCTTCTTCTTACTGTGGCTGTATGCTGCTGTTAAGGATGTACTCTTGTCTTTATAAGGATGATGCATGCCTGTGATTAAGAAAGCCACAATACGATTAGTAAAGAAAACAAGGAGCAAAAAGTAAGCATTCTACACATACTTTTCTGGCTACATGATTGCCAATTCATCCTGATTTGTGTTGTGGTAACAATGCTTTTCTGATCCAGACAAATAGTATTTTTCAAGCAGCAGAGAGCAAACTGCATCATTGTGGATTCAGCTGCAGCAGAGGCAGCGACAGACTTTGTCAACAATCGTGGCGTCCATCATGGGACAGCTTGGAGCCAAACTGCGCCTACATGCAGCAATGCTAAATAGCTGCTTGAATTCCTCCGATGTCTCTTGTTGCTCTATCCAAGAAGCAGAGCGAGAAGATGCAGGCCAAATCCGTCTTGTAGCAACATCTGGAACAATGCAAGTTTCCACTGGTCCATATTTGCTCCTTTGCTGAAATCCCAAGATTCCCCAGTGAATATCCTCAAATGAGTTTCCTCCGTTTTTTTCAGTTCCAGTGAGAGTGAAAGAGGTTTAAGTGAAGAAATCCTTCTCCAGGCTGTGGAGAAGTCTCAGGGACACAAGTTTTGGTTTATCATCTCACATCTGGAATATTTCAGCTTCTTAGTCACCAGGGCCAACATTTTCATGTGGAAAAAAAAATCTACAAAATGCACATATCATAAAACCTAAAAAGAAAAAAAGTATTTCTAACTAAGAAACTGGAAGAATGCTGAAACAGATGAACAGATATGCACCAGATAACTGCTATGCATTAAATAAGTATAAGTCTAACTCTTTATCTCTTTAAAGCCCTCTAAGGGTAACCCTTCAGTCTAAGCTTTTTTTTTCTGAAATAAGTGGTTTCTGTTATATTTCAGGCCGGCTTGTAGAACAAAATGAATGAGTGTGCATCAGAAGTTAATGATCTCTTCCTGTGTGGCTACCCTTGGGAAAAACCTGGAAACTATTCTAATGGTCATCAAAACACATCTTTAATGATAGATACTCATCATCAAACGTACGGGGGAGGTCGTTAAATGCCATCTTTATGGAGGAAAGACAAAGACACACAAAAAAGATTCCTTGTGAATAAATATAAGCTGTGAAAGAGCAAAACTACCATGTCAAATTTTGGAAATCTGAGGGGAAAACAGCGCTTCACTTTTTGAAGAATAGATTGTCATTATGACTACCCGCTGCCACGTAGCGACACCACGGTGACAGGTCTGAGATTGGAAATATGATTGGCTAATCCTGCAGGATGAGCTGAAAGGCTGCGCCTTTCTGAAGACCAAGGTAAACTTTGTTGAGGACGGGGAGTTAATTGAAGTGTCACTCCATTCCCAATGTGAATGACATCCAGGACAAATGAGAATCAGTTTCCTTCTCTCGCACTCCCCTGCTCTGCATAAATCTCTGTTTGAAGGTCACTGACTCTGAAAACAGCATCTGGTCAGTTAGTTCACACCAATATTTTACTCACTCTCAGGCATAAAATGGCTGCTCGGCTTTATCTGCTGCCAGCGGGCTTGACTGACATGCATATTAGCTCTTTTCTCCCGGGACTCTGAAAACACATCATATTTTCCACAACTTTCATTTTCTCCATTCAAATTGCGGCCACATTGAGGTGTCTTGGTTGCATACTAATTGTGTGTGATGCTCACCTCTGAGAGAGAGCTAGACATCTGCACGAGGAGCCAACTATTTTTCATTGTCTCTGTCGCAATAAAAAGTGTCATTTTAGACGGGCTGCAAAAATTGCAAAGATCTGTCATCATCTGTGGAGTGTAGATTAAAACACGGGCAGAATGTGATTGTTTGGGGACAAAAAAGAAGTCTACAGGGTAATATAAACACAGCCTTTCTTCATCTGCAAACCCTCTAAAACCACCTTTTGTTCCACTTGGCCTCTGATGATATCCTGAATCCCTACTGTCATTTCTTCTCTTTCCTGGTTCTAACGCTACAACAATCACCTTTGCTTTTGTTTCTCAGTTAAATGGCAAACACCAAACCCCTCGTTTCCCCACTCCCCCTATAGGATATGAGACAATTTCTTGGATGAATCTGAACTTCTTTCAGGATGATCGCGTTTAATGAAAAAAAAAATTATAGAGTGACGTGTATTTCTGGACTTCTGAAGAGGAAACAAATGTCTTTCTGGTACAGTGCACGAAATTTCTTTTATAAAAAGGACTTTGTAGCTGGCTTTTTTTTCACTGCGGTCTCACAGCGCTACAGACCTTTTCATTAAATTTGAAGAAATCTCCAGGAGAAAGAGAGACTCAAAGAAAATGTAAATAAGCAGTGAAGAACTTCAGTAACACTGTGCTGTTGCCTTTTCTTTTTTCTGTGGAGTGTGTGTGATGAGATGTGACCTGAGCAGGCCTTGTATTTGGGAGAAAATGAGTAAGATGCTGTGTGTGTTTGAGTGTGAGTGTGTGTGAGGTTTGGGATGCTATGAGTAACAGAATGGTGAAGCCAGAGGATGCATGAGTCGCACTAGAAGATATCTGCTGTGGCATGAAGACAGACTTTGAGCACAAGGAAACCTCCACATGTAAAAGCATGGCCGTGAAACAGTCAATTCTTTAAGGAAATTGGCTATGCAGTGGTTTTAAAAAAAATATCAAAACATATAGACAACTTAGATGGTTAACAAGAAGGTCATAAAATGCATTTAACGAATAATATAATGCAATACAATGCAAGAGCACAGCAAACTGTTTATGCAGTTAAATGAACTCCTTTCTAAACAATAAAAAAGGCAAACAAAGGGTCGGATATTAACACGCAAAGAAACTGAGCATCTTATCAGAATATCTTGAGCAAACAAGCGCTGTTTTGGCTGCCACATTTGTTCTGCGGGTCGCTGAGCACGGGTCAATAAAAAATAACATTGAATAAATGCATGCTTTGCACCAGTTTCTGTAGTTGTTAGTGGTTCAGTTTAAGTTTGTGCTGAGTCTGAATGTGGCTGTAATTTCTTTTAGAAGTGCAAAGATCCATCATGAGCTCTGTCAAGTAAGTTTGTCAGCAGATTTCTGAGAAGTTAAATGAGTACAAATGCAGCAAAACTGTACCTGCCCTCAGTGGTAGTGTCACACTTCTCATTCATAACTGTATTACAGCCTGGGCTCAGAAAAACACTGTGTCACCATATAGCCCGTGTTACCAAACACAGAAAATAAAACCTAACCCCCATCAGCTTAGCAAAATAGTTGAATTGCTTTATCTAAAAAATCTGAAAAAGTTCTGCTGGTTTGGATTTTAAAATCCAAAGATTAAAATGAGCTTTTAGCCAAATCAGGTACAATATACATGAATGAAAATCGTTCTTTTTATCATGCGTTTTTAAATATTAGGGCATTAAAACAATCACGTGGTCCTCACTATAGGTAAATTAGATTAAATTTAGGTTTAAATTACAACCTCAAATGAACTGCAACACATGACACGTTGCACTGTGACATTTATTTGAAAAATTAAGTACACCCTTAATATTTCACAGGAATCTAAAGGCCAGGTAACAGATAATCACAAGCAACTGATCATCAAAAAGTGTGAGCACATATATAAAAGCTGATGTTCCAGAGAACAGTAGTGGAGGGGTGATGATTTGCACTTGTTTTGTGACTTGTGCACATTGCAGTCATTGAGTTGACCATCAACTGCTCTGTATACCAAAATATTCTGGAGTCAAATGTGAGGCCATCTGTCCAACAGTTGAAGCTTGGTCCAAATTAGGCCATGCAACAACACAATGACCCCAAGCACAGCAAAGAATCTACAACAGAGTGGCTGACATAGTGGAATGGCCCAGTCAAAGTCCACACTCAGAGGAATGCAATGCAGCGCTGGAACCTTAAGAGAGCTGTGAATAAACGAATCAATGCAAACTTCAATGAAATGAAGCAACATTGCAAAGAGTGGGCCAAAATTCCTCTACAGTGATACGACAGACTGATAAAGTCTCACAGAACATGATTACTCAAGTTATTTCTGCTAAAGGTGGTTCTACAAGCTACTGAATTATGCGGTGTGCTTAGTTTTACACACACTGCTTCTGCATGTTCTCTTCAATAAATAATAACAATGTGTTTAAGTAACTTTAAGAGCTACTGAGATCAGATTTTTCCTGATAACATAAAACCTAGGAACTGAAAGAGAGTGTGCTTTCTTTTTCACCTGATTTGTTTGCATTCTGCGTTGTTAATAAGAAAATAAAAGAAAGTAAATCAACTAAAGCACTCTATCTAACACTCTATTTTCTCTTAAATCATTACGTTGTATTTTTGGTAAATGTTTCTGACGGTTTGTGTTTATGAGTAAATTTACACACCAATAAGCATTTCTTACCTCGCTGCATCTTAAGTGCTTCAGATGTGTTTTAGATAAATCAGTAACAAATTAAAACTGCGTAGGTAACAGACGGAGCTAAAGTTATAAGAACTGAAAGTGGATTGGTAAATCAGTGAAAGGAAATAAGAAACACAGCACCACTGTGAAGTGTATTTACCTGATTTTACCTCTTTTATTTTTAACCCCTTCAGTAGAGGTGAAGCAGCAGCAGCTCTATAGTGCACTTTTGTCACAGGTTAAAGCATAAGATGAGCCAGATTATTTATGAATGACTGTGCAGACGTGCGACAACACTCTCTGGCTGTTTCTCTGACACAGATGTCTGGCAGGTGCATGTTGTCAGAGCAGCAACCGAGTCTGCGAATATGAATATTAATGTACAGTAGAGAGCTGCATTATTATGCTAAAACCACTCTGTTCTTCTGTCTGGGGTAGATTTACAAATCAAAATTCCTTGATGTGCTGGGCACTCTGTCAATTTAGTCCATCGGCTGTTACTTTGAAAATATGTGAGAGGAAGAGAAGAATCGGAAGCCGCAGAAGAAGACATGAGAAAAATAAAGGCAGGATTATGTTGCAGCGTGCTTAAAAGACATTATCATTTCACTCTGGCCTGTTGCACAAAGCTTCCAACCCCTGCTGGCTTCATCTGACACATGATGTGTGTGTGTGTGTGTGTGTGTGTGTGTGTGTGTGTGTGTGTGTGTGTGTGTGTGTGTGTGTGTGTGTGTGTGTGTGTGTGTGAGAGAGAGAGAGAGAGAGAAAAGAGAGGGTGAGGGGGCCTGACAAAAGAAATGTCTGAGTGAAATGAATGGGGACTAAATCTGCCCATCAATAAGCTGCTTGGGCCTGTGCCATGAAGGCCACATGCCTCCCTGCAGATGCAGAACTTAAAAAAAGAGGATACATCTGGATCTCAAACTCTGTGTGTGTGAGAGTGCGTGCGTGCGTGCGTGCGCGTGAACAAGCCACATGCAACTTGGTGCTCCTTCCAACAAGGATTAAACTCTCAGACATAGACTCATCTAATCACTGGTGGCCCAAATGGAGAGAGAAAATCCAATCCCCTCCCAACAAAGTGTGATCACAGGCACAGAGAGAAGCCAATGTGCACCACAAAGCATGGCTGGATGAAGAACTTCCTCTCATTCAAGCCAGCAACGTTCAATGTTTGGTATTTGAAGAAGTAAGAAGTAGAGGGAGAAGCTATATTTGAAGAAAGAGGCCTGCTTGATGTAAAATAATAATTTGATATTCAAACTATCAAAAGTTAGCAAAAGCAATTACACACGCAATATATATATATATATATATATATATATATATATAGAGAGAGAGAGAGAGAGAGAGAGAGAGAGAGAGACTGCATTGGAAGTCATTGGTTTGTCATCATTGTCTCTATTATTGTGTAATTTAACATAGCTCTCAGGTTCTGTGTCTTGAGTCAGCTGCTGGATGTTTTCTTACATCTTAGTAAACTTGTCCATTTTCCTCAGATTTTATGACGACACACTGCACACTATTGCAAGATATTCCAAAACCCAAGTGTTTTGACTAATAGCTCTTTGGGATTCAAAGAGCTTTGTTACCCCTTTTCACCTTGTCAGTGAACCACATAACTCTCAAACTTTATTATTTTTGGAATTGTTAAAAGAAATGGGAAGAAAATTTGCATTTTTGAAATGATCTGCTAAAAATACTGTTTAAATTCCTTGCTAAATGTTCTGTTATGTGTAGACTCAAAGGTGCTTCATCCCTTGAGTTAGGTGCCTTTTTTTATGTTTAAATGATTGTCTGGCTCCTTGATAAGTTAAAATTTGTGCCTTAATCAACATGAAACTGTGACTTAATTCAGTGGTTCTTAAAACGAGGTTTGCAAAATGTTGCTCTAAATCATAACATTATGTTGTATCATTAAAACATGAAGCTATGCAGATGGGCACCAGTTACGCAATTTCTTTTAACAAGCAGTTTTTTCTTCATTGTCATCAGAGTGCAACAGACTCTTGCTGTTACTGGGTCATTAGCCAACAAGCAAGCTGGTGAACATGGAGCTACTGTGAGGTAACTTCAAGTTGGGATCAATTAAACTGGAGATAGGATTATGAGAGGATCTTTGGAAAAAAGTTCCACAATTGTAAGATTACCATGAACCTGGATCAGCCCAGGACTGAACGTCCAACCTTCCAAACAGTAGATGACCTGCTCTACCTCTAAACTGCAGCTACCCCTTATTAACAATGATTAATTATTCATTTTAATCAGTTAATTAACTTCAAATGCTAGAAATACACAACTGAAAGTGTCAATTATTTTATTACAAACATGTAGGAGAACATGTTTTTCTGAAAAAGAGGAATGCCACTGAAGACTGTAAATACACATTTCTTTAAACTGATGAAAAACAAAGCAAACCCATGCTCCAGAAGAACTACACAGCAAAGCTGGATGAAATCGTGATGATTTGTTTTAGATGTGATTTCATGTCTCACAGGAGAAGACAGACAAAAGGTAAATATGGAAATGAAGCTACAACAAAGACATCTGCCTGGTGGAAAACAAAAACAAAATCAATATATAGTATATCTATAGCACATGCACAGATACACATATATCAACACACACAATCATACAAATGGTCAAAAACTGTTTATTGTTAGATGCTGCAGCAGCACTGCTCATCTATCATTCATGCCAATAGAGCACAGTGAATTGAAGTGAAATTAAGAGAAATAGCAAGGGAGCAAAGGAAAAGGAAAAACGGAACAAATCTGACTTAGCTTTGATTGAATCCTGCACAGACAGTGGCCAGATACACCTGGGTTCCTCTGTTCATCTGAATCCAGATATTACCCCTGAATATAAAACATCAGAAGCTTGACAAGCTGCCTCCAGTGTTTCTGAGATAAGGTGGTGCTTCTTCAGAGGCAGATCAGATTTTTTTTTTCCCCTTTCTTTTTCTTTTTTGTATTTCACAAAGGTGCTGCTTTTTTTCCTGAGCTAGGTTACCGTCTCATGCGATTATATGTGGAGGAAAGAAAAGCATGTGCAGAAATACATGCTAAAAGCATTCACTGAAACAAGCAAATCATTTGAAATGAATGTCCCCTTCACTCTGCCCAGATCAAAAGCATCTTGGGTAACTGATAAAAGTTCTTCTGTGGCACGGCAGTCTCACTCTGAAAAGAAAAAAATAATGTTTCCATCACTACAAAATGAATGTTAACAAATGCAAACACATACAGAAGACTTCCCACTGAGGAGTGTGAGCCCACCTACACGGCTAAGATTACTTATTTAAAGCAGATATATTATCTCACAGCTCAAAAGCCACACTGTTCCCAACAGCTACTCAGAGCTGTCATTGTTGATTTACAGTCATTAGTTCAAAAACTCACTGGATCGTTAAGGTGTTGTTTTCATCACTGTTGCATTGTTATGGACACCCAAATGTCAATCTACTCAACAAAAAGTACATTTCCGTGTGCCTGAAATACCTAATGGCATCCTTTCAACATTTTCAATAAATAAAGTAGCCATGGAAAAAGGCGCACTGTCAGTAGAATATTAACACTTGGGCATTTAAAGCATGTTTTACTGCAATTATTTTAGAAGAAGAAGAGAAGAGCCAAAGCGTATTTCCACGTGACCCTTTAAAATCGCTGCCATTTACACTCTGCAGCATATATGATCATACATATAAAGCACTGTGCAGAAGTCTTGAGCCATCACTCTTTAAAAAATAAAAATTTGACATGGAAAATGGGTAACAGGGATCTGATTTATTGAAACATGTTCATAGAGTGTGTGTTTCATTGTATTCATTTATGCTTTGTTTTTGTTTTTTTGCATTGGCAGTGTGTTTGGGATCACACAAGATCACCAACATCACTGCAGCCTCAAACCAACAAACACAGAGCCTCCACCATGTTTACAGATGGCTGAAACACTCACTGTTGCACCTCTCTCCTGATCTCCTTTCTATCTATTATGGATGAATTGAACCCATATTTTAAAAATGTATCCATCACTTCATAAGACCTATTGACACTGATTTGGCAGACCTCAGCCTTTTCTCCCCATTTCCTTTCCTTAAGAATGACTACTTGACTGCCACTCCTCTGCTGAAATACTTTCTGATAAACTTGGAAGATCTACTGAAAGGCCAGATGCATCTCTCAGGTCCTGTGTTAGGTGTTTGCTTGATTTTTTTTCACAGTTTCTTAACATGACTTTGGGATACTGTTCATCCACTGTAGAAAAAAACTAAAAACACAAGAAAGTCTGATTCCTTGAAGCAAGATATAAAGAAATGAGGAAGATTTTTGCACAGTGCATGACAGTTTGAAAGAACAGACTGTTCACTGTTTACTGTGGCAGTGCACCATGTTCCCTTTTTCTTTACTCTTTTCCCTTTTCAACCAACTAAAATCGAAACACGTGGAATTCACTGAACGCTGATCAGTTTTCATAAAGCATTGCCTGTTACCAACTGGCTCATGTGTAGAATGTTGTTTGATGCAATTTTTTATTTTAAATTAAGACTTTCATTCATTCATTACGCAAAAAGAGAAGTGTGTTTTGGCATCCCCATTTATATAGACCCAAAAATCTGTCATTACTCAGTGAAAATCATGTTTTTAGAAATCTTTGCAAATTACTTAAAACTGAATTTATAAAATGTGCCTGAGGCTGTGGCACTTAACATTTTGGTCAGGTCCATCGTGTTGCTGTATTTATCTTAGGACATGACTAGCTGCCTAAACTTTAACTGTGGTAAACAGAATAAAATGTTTTGAAAGACACAGACCTTTGCACATAAGAACACACATTTAGTAGTGCATATCAGGACAAAAACCAAGCCTCAAGTCCACTTTGTAGTCCTACGTGATAAAATTGTGGACACCAGGCAAAACTGTAACAGTTTCTAAAGCTTTGAGTGTTCCCAGGAGAAGAGTAGCCTCAAAAATTGCTAAACATTAAAGTATAAAACCACAACCACTTTCCCTACCAAATAAGTAACTGACTGGTTAGGTCACAACATAATCATCTACTGATTTGTCTAGCTGAAACTGACTTGGGCATTTTGTACCCCCAGGATCACATCTGGCCTTTTGTTGTCCCTGACAAGAAGAATTTACAAAAGTACCTCTCTCCAGGCAAACTGTAGCAAGATGGATCAAGGACACTGAAAGAAATCTAAATCTAAAATCGATTGAAAAACAAAGTCGATAATTCAGCCTTGTTTTCTTGGACAAGAGTCCTTGTTCTGGACAAGAGGTGTGATGTCTATGACATAGTCTAGTTAGTAATCTTTGTATGTAGATAAGGAAAATGTTTGCAGCTTGCAGCAATGCACTCAGAGAAAAGAATTCATGCTGGAATAGAGCCAAAATTGGACAAACTTGCAGGGAAAATTTTGGATTTGCGGATATAAAGTATAAATATAAATAAAATCACTGAAATAAATTACCTGATATTGATACTTTTGAATTGCACCAGGAGGGCTTGTGAAAGTCAGTGCTAATATTAGCTGTGTTATTGATGATCTACAATAACTAAAACACTTATGAAGTCAGGTTTTTGGACTTTTGGAGGAGCGTGAAACAGAGAATGGTGACATAGGCTACCACATAGCTGTCAGGTATGGGCAAAGTGCTACAGGGACTACAGGACCTGCAGAAATTGGAGAGTTTTGAAGGACATTTCAGTGGGCTCATGGTGCAGAATAAAAGGCAGTTCTTGTATTTTTTTTTCTTATACTTTATTAATGCTGTAGGGAATTAATCCCGTAGGAAATAGCTTCTCTGCATTTAACCCATTCACTCAGTGAAGCAGTGGGCTGCCATCAATTCAGCACCCGGGGAGCAGTGTGTAGAAACAGTACCTTGGGGTAGACGAAGGGTAGCCGTTCAGTGGATTTGATCCCTCGCCCTTCCGATCATGGGGCATGCATGGGGCTATTGATGTGACTGTACTAATGAATTAAGTAAATACCAAATTGCAAGGCAACAGTGCAAATAGTAAAAACTTGAATGAGAAACCTGCCGCTTCTTTCAATTCAGTTCAGTTCAGAGAACAACATTCTCAATCACATGCCAACATCGATGGCATTAGCCATTACAGCCCTGCACGATGAGTTTGCAAAGCAATTTGAAGACTCAAAAAAGTTGAGAGTGAAATGCACATGATTCAATATCCTTTCACTTGCAGTGTGGATAATGCATCCAGTGATGTTGAGCTTGAACTCACTGACCTCCACTCTGATTCACTTGTTGCAGAACACTTCTAGCCAGTATCACTTGTGTATTTTTATTCCTTTTTCAATGAGGAGAACTTTCCACACATTAGAAGGCATGCTCAGAAGATGTCGCTTCTTTGTTCTTCTTATGTGAATAAACATTCTCAGGGATGAAGTTTAACAAATCCAGATACAGATTGTCTGTCAGTGATGATCTCTATCTCAATTTGGCATTTCCACCTCAGACATTGAACCTCACTTGTTCAAGGCCAGGACAAAACTGCAGACGAAGTAAGAAACGTGCACAATTTGGTCACAATTGTTTTGGGAATGTTGATTAAATAGTGATAAAATTATTGTGTTTTTATCATGCTCTTTTCACATTTTCATTGCATAACTGCAACATCTGCTGTTACCAGCACCCATTTATGAAAAGATAAAGTTAAACTGCTGCAGAACTGAGTTCAACTTATTTGTGCAGCCCTGCACAACAGTCCCAGTCTTTCATGTGGACTCTTGGGATAATTGATTGCTCACCTCTGCCATAATGTGTGCCTCAAGGAGGGTCTGGAAGGTAATGAATTGAGTCTGAAGGATTTGGAAATAAATAAATTCAAGTTTTACCTTTAAAAAAATGTGAAAAACAAAAAATCTGAAAACATGTTTTTACTTTGTCATATGTGCTACTGAGTTTAGATTTGTTTTTCACTCTAAATAAAATCCTCTAACTACATAGTACATATGGTTTTTTTTGTGTTATGGTGCATTAAATTAAAACTAAAGAGCCTGATGTTCTGAAAAAAGTGACTCATTGCAGTTAAATTTCCATAAAAAACAAGAACAAAATGAAAACAAAACTAAAAAGTTGTGTTCAAAAAAGGTGGTTTAGCTGTTTAGATTCACCACTAGAAAAACAAGTAGTCACGCCACAGAGCAACAGATAAAATAAATAAATAAATAATAGAAAATATCCACTGAGCAGCAGTTCTCTGGGCAAAAATGTCTTGTTGATGTCAGAGATCAGAGGAGAAAGGGCAGACTGCTTCAAGCTGATAGGAAGACAACAGTAACTCAAATAACCACTTGTTACATCCAAGGTATAAAGAAGAACATCCCTGAATGCACACCATGTCAAATCTTGAAGCAGATGGGTTAGAGTAGAAATAGACCACATCAGGTGGTCTAGAACCATAAAGTGATGCTGGTGAGCATATTATTTTGTTATACTTCCACTCCAGTCTTAAATCTGACTTCTTCTTTTTACTTTTGTTTTTTACAATTATGCAGTAGTATTATAAAATATCTCCATAATCATATGTGAAGTTAAGTTTTAATATTGCTGAATTCAGAAACTTAATAAGTGGGTAATTCAAGAAGAAACTAAGAAGGTTTTTAAAAAATCTGTCAGAATTTATTATTATTATTTATATACCACCCAGGAGAACCAGGCTAAAAGAGGGAAATCCATCTCTTGCGAAATCTGCATGTTAGAGCACAGAGAGAGGACTAACTAATTTTAGTTAATTAGCATAAACACGTAAATGAACTAACTGAAATTATTTTGTGTCTGTTTGAAACACATAAACACACAAAACATAAAGGAAATATCCTGAAATTTGGTACCCTCAAAAAACAAAACTAAAAAACTCTTTGGCTTCATATGTATGGTATATGGCCTTCATACAATAATACTCAAAAAGACCAAAACTAACATGGAAACTAATAAAAGCAAAAACAAAAATACAAATATTTAAAAAAAAACAAAAAACAATACCAACTAAACTGAAATGAGCAAACCCATTCTGTAAACTAACCCAAATTAAAAACCAGAAGTCAAAATGAATGAAGAAATAATTAGAAAACATTAAACTATAATAACTGTAATAGTTTTTTTTTTTCTGTTAATGGATTTGTACACAGCTTATTCCTTTATAATGTCCACTCAAAACAAAGGTCACTTTCTCTGTAATGTCAGTTCCCATAATTATAATGTGCTGTCTGCCTCCTGGATGATTTTTTTTTACAAATCTGAAAAAAAGTATGTTCAATTTCTGTGCTTTCAAATGCTAAGAAAATTATCGTTATCTTTGCTGTGACATTCAGCACAGCCAGTCATCAAATCAATACCTCCATAATGATGCCCTGTGAGGATTTTGATAGAAATGGGAGAGGATTAGACTTCTGAAGACAGCTTCTTCAGCTCCATCTAACTGATTGAGAAGCCACAGGCAAAGACTGCAGTCATAATCCAGATTCAGGTACTGCAACATTGCAGCCATTTCTCACAGTTTTCTCTGATAAAATCTCATCCTACACTTACCTGCAGCAGCTCCTCTGTCATTTTCACCCAGTTACATCAGCAGCTCTAGGTGTTAAACCTGAAAGAGAGGCCCCTGCCACTTGGTCATGCAAAATTGATGATTGTAAACTTCTGAATGGACATAGCAGTGTGTTTGTTGCTAAATGTGTACTGTATGGAGCCCTGCAAATGTGTCAACAGCCTGTGAAGGATCTGGATTACAGCTCTGCTTCCTCTGTCTAATGAGGGGAAATCTTAATCCACACCTAGCAGCTGCTAATTCCTGACTCACCTCCTATTTGCTTGTAAACCATGCAAGCTAGTACTGAGTAAGACTATGCTGGCACAGTCTCTCTATACTAAAGTTCAGTAGAAATAAAAATTCATGATAAGAGGTCAGTATATACTGCATGTAAATTCTTGGTGTTTTGACCTGAATACTCAGGTCAGCTATCGTAACGAAGAAGAAGAATCTAAGTTCACCTTTATAGGTGACCTATTGTGCTTGTTACAAGCTCTTGGAGTCTATTAAAGTAGCTGTGCATGAGTCACATTTCAAAAAAATATTTATTTGCCTTTTTCTGGGTCTTAGGGCAGACCCTCACTTCATCAGCTCTGAAAAATATCCTTCTGTGCCTGAAATGATCATTATTACAATTTAAGACTCTCAGTGACATCATGCAGAGAAAAAACTGAAAAAAATGGTCTAAAGCATGACTTTCAGTTGATATGGGTTATTTATATTTATGTTGACGTCATTAATTTAAAAGGAATGATTCCAAATCCATTTGTCTCTTTTTTTATATGCAGAGATGGCACTAGCATGAACCAGTGCGGACAAGCAAGTATGCACACCAGCATACCCACATAGATACCTTTGCTCTCCAGCTTTGACACATATGCATGCATATATGCATCTACATGCATATACATTTGCTATATGTTTATATTTATATATACATACATGTAGGGGAGCTGTCAGCCCATGCGAGAACCCTATAGAAGTTATCATATCATTCACCCATCCCCTTTGAAAAAGCCTGGCCACAGACACACCATTTTATTTGTCCTTATAATTTAGGCTTACTGCGGCTGACAAGTGTGATGTCCTTTTACACACCGGCTGAGGGGGGAGAAAGTGCTGACATGGACACTTGTCCCATGAATTTTGTGCCAGACGAGAATCTGCTGACGCCGCCAACTGTCCCAGGAAGAAATCTCAACAAAGAAGTGAAATTAAATGCAGACAACTTCTTCTGTGCTTCCTGGAGTTACAACCAGGCTTTAATATTTCATAGCCGCTTCCGTATACTTTTATTGACATCAGACCTTTCTAGGATAAGGTTAAAGGAATCAAGGCAAAGGACGACATCAGTGAATAGTATTCCTTTATGGATTATAACCACGAGTCACACCATGTTTTTGTATCGTGATGAACCTTTTCATTTTTCTCAAATATTTCATGAATGTTTAAATATCCATTTTTTATATTTTGGGGAAAACTCATCTAGTAGACAGTGCACTACAGGATCAAGTTACTTTTCGTGAATTGCAATGTTTTTTTAATTATATGGGTAAAAATAAAAAGCAAAATTCTTTTCAGATAGCAAATCTAAAACATTAGATTTTTCCTTCTGCTGTTATATTACTGCTCTAACCCTATTTGAGTGATGAGATAAACATGGCTACAGTCAAAGAGCTATAACAAATCTAGCACTTGTTTTTAGATAAAGACTTGTTGTGACTCTATTAAGGATCAGAAAATGGCGCATTACCCACAATTGGTTGAACAGTTACAGCAACAAGTCAGTGGAGAGAACTGGTCACACAAGAAATATGGGTCACCATGTAACCTGGAGCAATGGATCTGATTCACAAGATCTGGCCTGAGGGAAAAATTCACCCCAATACAAAATTCCCAAATGTGGGGTCTCCCGTCTCAAACTGTCATGGACATTTTCAAATATCACTGGCAGTTTTCTGTCCTGAAATTAAAAAATAATAATAGCAACAATTTAAAACAAATATATAAAAGTGGTTATTTATAGAAAATAATGAATGTTGATTTTTTCCTTTTTCAACCAATTCACACATGCAGCATTTAGCTCCTCCTAAGCCCAGTGTTTGTTGTGGGTTTTTTCCCCCGCAGGATGGTGAGAGATTTCCATTTATTTCTCTTGATTGCATGACATCCTTGGTGGAAAGATGTGACCTTGGAGAGACAGTGGTATCTTGTAAGCACCGTGAGTGCATCACAGATTTGGTCTTTATGTGCTGTATCCCCTCATATGATGGTACTTTCAAATTCATGGCTTTAATGCACAGCGTTATTCTCACCATGCTTTCCTCTCTGTTTACTGACAGCTTACAAGAATGTAATAATATAGAATTGTTGGAAAGAAATCTTGAATCTTAACAGGCAGAGGACCTCAGAGGCCTGATGTGGGGTATAGAGACAGTTATTCAGTCAGTCTGCTCAGTATGCTTGATTCATGTGAGTTTCTCTGGTCTGGCTGTAGGCATACATCTTCTTTGCACACGTTCTTATAGCAACATTTGTGCTGTTCAGTCACACTACAATTGTGTCTCCATGGATGACAGTGTTGGCATATTGAAACATTTGGTACTGCTATGCATGAATCTAAATGACTTCAATTATCCTGCCACTAGAAGATCTAAGTTTTTATTTTTCAGTGTAATGTTGTCTGATTTTTTTTTTTTTTTTACAGTCATCAACCTTAATTATTCAGAGGTAATAATGACTTAAATGTTCCTGTGACACTGCTGTGATGTACAAATTTATTGGTTGGCAGAAATCTCTGCAGATATTTATCATTAGGTGTCTCTTAGATGCTGGTGACTTTGACAAAAAGGCAATACTTACAATACATTATCATTGTAAATGATAATGTATTGGTCAAAGCTTTGTCAATATAATCTACTGCAAAAGCTTAAAAAACAATCCCACCAGCCCTTCACTTTGTGTTTACAACTAATTAGAAAATAGATGGTAAGTAGGATGGAACAAATAAATGTGAAAAACAAAAGCCTCTTCTTCACTAGTACCTACTCAGCTTGGTTTGACACGACTCAGCTCTACTAATTTTAATTCTAATTTTGGTCGTCCATTACAACTGAGTGCCGCGTAATGTGTGTGGGGTCATTACTGCAATGTGGCCGAAAATCCCATGAGAAAAAGCCATTTCAGGTACAAGTACAAAGTTTTTAGTTCTAAGTCTTAAACATCCATCAAATCATTTTTTTCCCTAATCTTTACTAGGTCTTAAATATAGGTAAACACAGCCTCAGATGAACAATAACATATGACCTATTCAACCATGTTATTATTTATTATTGTTATTTACTTAGTAAAGATTAAGGCAAAATGTAGAAGGAGGGTGAAAATCTATGTGCAGTCTTACAGAACCAACAGGGTAAGAAGCAGTCAGCTGCTGCTACTCAAAAGCACTGGATTAAATGATCACCACTAAGTGTGAGCACCTCCATAAAAGCAGAAGGAGTTTGTTCTGGAGTATTCAGGCACGGGTTAACACCAAGACAAGCAGGAAATACAACAGAGATTATGTCTTAGGGAAACAGTTGTTGCTCCCCATCAATCTGTAAAGGGTTATAAAAAGCTATTTCCAAGCAATTTAAAGTCCATCAATCTACAGCGAGAAAGATTATTCACAAGTGGGAAACATCCAAGACAGTTTCAGCCTTCCAAGGAGTGGGCAATCACTAAAAATTCACCCCAAGGTCAAATCATGCAAAGCTCAGGGAAACATGCGAGAGCTACATTTCAGACTCTGCAGGCCTCAGTTAGCATGTTAAATGTTAAAGGTTCATGACAACCACAGGACCCAGGCACCTTGCAGTCATTAAGTTGTCCATGAACTCCTATGTATATCAGCGTGTTTTAGAGTCAAGTATGAGGTCATCTGTGCGACAGCTAAAGCTTGGCCGAAACTGAGTCATGCAGGTGAAACAGGACAGTGATCCCAAGCACAGCAACAAAATCAAGCCCAATCAATCAATCTCATAATTATTTTTTTTTTAATGTAAATCCTTTTGATTACTCCTGCTAACAAATTACCAAGCAACCATTTAAACAAAGTCTCTCGTTCATTGGAACAGAGAATATCAGTTAATATAGTAAAGTTAAAATGAAATGAACTCCACCAATACAAAACTTCACAAATAGTTTGAATATGCTCAACTTTTATGCCACCTATGCCTAGGTGCAACATTGTCCATGGTCAAATACTTTAATATGTAGGCTACTCACCATAATGCAGCATTGTTATTTTGAATTATTAAGATGAAAAGATGAAAATGTTAAGGATTACAAAGTGCTATGCTGTGTTTTTGCATATGACAATCCATACAAAGCGACTTCATGTCTTATTTCACACCCAGTAATGCAGCCACCTTCACTGCTTGCAGCTTCAAAAGGGTGGAAAACTATTACGCATGTCGTGTTACAAGTGTGCTGCAGTGAAATATAAATGTCTGTGACATCTACATTTGAGTAGGAGCTCTTCCTTGGTCGAAACTGAATTTCTTTGAGGTCTTCTTTTCATGGAAATGCTTTTATTAATATCTCATAGTCACATTTAACTTAAAAAATCAAATTCAGCAGACCAGCCAGTCTGTGAGTCAAGCACAGCCAGTGAACCTCCTTTAGTGGTGTGCAACACCTTGCGTGACACGTATCCGACTCATACTTATATAACCTAGCATAACCCTTGCAGACCACAAATTGTTGAAAGTAGCGTAGCTTGGATCCCATGGGATTTTTGTATCTGGCAAGATAAATAAGCAGTGGCCAAGCAGTGAGCACAGTAATAGACAAGGGAGAAAATAAAGAAGAAGCACATGTAAGGGGACCACCTAGTAACACCAAGTAACAAAAACGAGAGGCTAATGGAAGAAAAAGAGCTAAGAGAAGAACTAGGGAGGAGGATGAAAGCTCCCACTGATGGTAGCGAAGGTAATTTACACTATAAATACTTTATTGTTAATATATTGATATGTTTCTATGCAGAGGCACTACATGATTGCTAAATGAACAACAGAAAACAGTTCAGACGAAGCTTACTTCTTAGTGCTAAAAGAATTTCAGTCAATTTGAACCCTCTTTTATTAGAAAATAGATATGCTGGATGCTTTGGTGCTCCAAGGAAGGCCATCCCTTTATGTACACTCTTGACTCTCCAAAAGATAAAGATAAAAATATGAAAAGAATCATTCATCAAAAGCAAAAGTGACGAGCGTGACGTTGAAAACATAAAACATTTCTCAGTGATTGGGGTTTGATTGTTAGCTGTGGGTGTTGGTGCCTTGTTTGTCTCTCTCCTACACTCTGAACTCTCCTTGTAGTAGCTGAGATGCTTTTAAGGAGGGCTGACAGGAAAATGGATTAAATGGGGTTTGCTGATGGAATACATATCAAATCTGAGGGCACGCAATTGTTGGCTGCGGGTTTTGCAAGGCTTATGACTCCTGCTGAGGGTGTGGACCCATCACAACTTGCCTGCTCTCTTCTCCTTGCTATTCAGATGTGGAGGAAGAGAGAAAGAGGAGAGCTGGAGGGAAAAGGAAAGAGCTCTTGATCACCTGCTTTGTCTGAAGTGAGTCACCTTGCAAATATATGAATAGCAAATGCAGGAAAAGTAATCTGGTGGCGCACTGGTACATCCTCCTATTTGCATACCTGCCAGCCCTTGTAGTTAGCTCCTGCATTTCAGGACTTGGCACCTTAGATACGCTTAGGTATGCATGGATTTTCTTCCTTTTTTCAACAGCTCGGTCTATTTCTTCTTCTATTTCACCCTCCTTTGTCTCCTTCTCAGCCCTGTCCATTTTTTCTCCTCATCTATTTGCTTCTTTTCTTTTCTTCTCCACCCCCATCCCCCCACCTCACTCACCCCTTTCCCCTCATGTCTCCCTCAGACATCAGGGCGTATTTCCCCCCCGGCAGGATGCATGACAAGGGAGCAGGTGGAACGGAGAGCAAATGACAAATCTCTCTCTTGCCATCTCTCCCACTGTCCAGCCAGAGGCCCTCTTTGGCTTTTTCCTCCCTCCTCCCAGCACCTTTCCATCCTATCTGACCACATTGATATTCAAATCTGCCCCGGCTGTGTTCCATCTCCTCTCATCATGAAGGTCTCGCCAAACCAAAGGGAGAGGAAAAAAGTTCCCCACTTTGACTGTTACTCAACAGTTGGACATATGAAATTGACTTATCCTATGGTTTGTGCTTTGCAGACTCATTTCCATCTTACTAACCTAAGGTCATTGATTAAATCAGCTGAAGGTGGTTAATAAAAGACTTTCAGACAGCTTAAGAAAAAAAATGTCCAACCTCCCATTTTCCTCTGTAAGTCCCAGATCTGTGGGTATATTGTGTGTTCATATGTCTGTCTGCATGTAGCTGCTTCTGCAAACACAATTCTCAACTAGAGATGAGTTTGAAAAAGACTGTTTGTGTGTCTGTTGCTGTTATTGACTTTGTCCCACGTGGCATGTGAGTGGAGCCACCGTCTCACATCTGGCCATGAGCAATCATTATCTTTGCCTTCTTCTCTCTGATGAATCTGCCCCAGCTCCTTGCCGAGGAGCTGGGCTTTATTTAATGGGCTCTTTCAGCCGTGGTTTGCTAGGCGGAAGCCTCTTACAAACCCATTTAAAGAAGGGTCTATGGATTTCATGGCTCCCCGGGCGCTCTCTCCTTCTTTCAATAAGGTGAAGTCCAAGGCTTTATCCATCAGTCAATGGGCCAGGGGAACGGTGGATGCAGCAGTTTTTAATCCCAGAGATGACACTGTCCACTATATGCTTGGCTGTTCTCTGATAGGAGGGCCTTCCTTGCGCAGCTCTCACCTGGGGACTTTAGAGTTCCTGTGGCAGAGCAGATTTATTGTTGCATAGATGGGGATAAAGACTGGGCACCTTGGACTGTGCCAGCAGACAGAAACATAGATAAAAGTACAAGGGAGCAGCAGAGAAAGAAGATGCAAGCAGATTTGGGTGAAGCTGTATGCGTAGGTTTTGTATTGGCTGAGCAAAATGTCTTTACTTTCTGCATTTGCATCATCTGTCTAATGCCAAAACCAATTTCTGCCAATAGTTGTATGTGAAATTGAGATGGCTTATGAGGCAAGAACAACATAATAATATAATGGTAACAACAATGGAATGTGTTTGTGAAACACATCTCGTGCTTAAGATGTACCTCAAAATGATTTAAATGAAACTACAAAGAGTCAGGTAAACACGTAACAGACTAAAGAATGCTTTGAGTAAAAATGCTAGCTTAAATGCTGACATGTTCACAGTGATGAACATACTGATGTTTAGCAGGTATAATATGTGCTACATTACAATGTTTAGATTATTACTTTGCTTAGCAAACTTTGCAAATATCTGCATGGCATGTATGTGAAAGTCATGTCCTTAAGACACAGGAAAGGAAATCCTACAAAGACCTGACACAGAGCCTAAGAGATGCATCTGACCCTTCTGTGGATCCAGGTTGCCAGCACATAGTAGAAGGTGAGGAGTACAGAGAGGTACAATAGTGGCTATGGCCATCTGTAGATGTAAATCAGTAAAGGTTTGGTGCTGCATTTCAGTCACTGTTGTTGTGGATCTTGTCAAAATTGATGATATTATAAATGCAAAAATGTAGATTCTGATTTTTTATCCAATATGCAATAATTCAGTTTAATTTTTTTCATTATGAAAATGATTCCAAACACACTGGAATCAGTGTGTTTGGAGAGTAAAAGCACCTGGATAGAAAAACACAGATGAACACTAGCAGTCATTGAGTTGCCTTCCCACAGCCCAGACTTCAGCACTATTAATGCAAGAGTGGGATCACTGTGACAGAGGAGAGAAGAAAAAGCAGCAAACATCCACAGAAGAGCTTTAAATGTCCTACAAGAAGCCAGGAGAATGACTCATGAAGACTTCTTAAAAAATGGCAAGAAAGCATGGCCCTAAGAGTTCGAGCTGCACTGAACAGTAGGGCTTTTTATAATTGTACAAACTCTGTAGTCACCTTATATACGTAGTCCATTTCCATTCATGTTTGTATGTTTCAGTAGATAACCATACCTATTTCCCATTTCCCAGCAAAATCTAAAGAAATAAGGGGTGGCTAAAGATGATTTCACAGTGCTGTGTAATGGCTAAATATCAAAGGAATACTTTTATGCCATGCTCTATTGCTGTTTACAGCAACAAATGGCGTATGACAAAAGGGCTTATGAAACATCAGTGAGTCTTTTATTATTACCAATTAATTTTACTCTCTTTCTTTCCATCAGCCATTGGCATACTAATGAAAGGCTTAGCAGGTGTGGACAGATCAATGTATGATTTAGTTACTTAGAGGCAAATATAGTGTAGTCAATTTTTTCCTTTGATAAATCAGGACTGAGAAAAATCCACACTTCTTTCAGAAATAAAAGTATTTTCTATTCTCAGTGGCCTGATTGTTCTCTGGAGAATTGCAGGGCAGTGGTTAATGGCATTATCAGATACAATCACTTCAGTGAGGTCAAAGAATGAGATCTTGAAAGCAATAAAATTCCTCACAAAGAGAAATTAACCACCGTCACCCACTCACACACACACACACACACACACCCATAATGATGTTTCTATCGTTCAAAAATATATAGCAACCCATCTAATCAGGTTTTAAACAATATCAAAGAAAACATTTTCATTTGTGCAAAAGAGAACACAAAAAAGAAAATACATTGGATTAAAATTGGAAAGTGCTACTATTAGCTGACCAGCTGAGTCAGCTGGTTGATAGAGACTGAATCATGTTTTTGAAATACCACTTGTGAGCAAGTATTTGAGATGTTTTTTGTGTGTTAACTGATGACTTGCCTCCTTGCTAATCATTTGAGAAATTGCATGGGATCTACCCATGTGTACTGCATCCAGTCCTAATACACAGATTGTTCTTACTTCAGTGCCATCAGTGGGTCAGTCAGGCTGCCATGACGGAGGTGAAACATAAGCTAGAATGGAAGAGCAATCCTTCAGCCCTTAGAAAGGTAATATATTCACTGATAACATCAACAGATTAGACGATCATAGCCAAATGAGTTGTGGAAAGGTTATGAAAATCACTGGGCAGCAGTTTTCTGACAGTCTAATGCCAAGGTGGTTCTGTCATGTTCAGAAATGTCTTCTTCAAACAATGTATGTAGGTCAACATGAAAAAAACTTCAATCTATTTAGATGTGTATGTGGATAAATTGCTTTAAATGTATTAAATGCTAATTGACGTAAACAATTTGCATATTATTTGTCTAGTACCTATTCCCTTTAGCATGTCATGTCTTTCATATCTTAAATGAAATGTTTGCATCAGTCCATTATTGTGTTTGCTATCAGAAATGGTTTGGAAGCACAACATTTAATATGCTCTTTGTCACAAAGACATGAGATCCAGATTTCTGATCCAAATAGAGGACACTGGAAGCAAACTTAACAAAAAGTTAGTTATTTATTGAGGCTGATCAAGATATACTGAAATTATCAAAGACCAAATATTAAATGCAAAAAAAAAATTCTCACAGAAACGAGGAGCGCAGACATGGGGCACATCTGGACAGTATAAAAGATACTCTGATAAAAACAGAGGAGAAGACAGGACTATTTAGGCACAAAGAGCTGCATGACACACAGATGAGGAATGAGATGGTGGTGAGAGTAATTAAACCACAAAACTTCTGAAATAATGTCCTTTTGACAGACCAAAGTGGCGATGTTAGGCCAAATTTCACAGTGATACATTTAGGTGAAAATCAAACACAGCATATCAGCAAAAATACCTCATGCTCACTGTCGAGCACAGTGGTACAGCGATCATAGGCTTGTTCTGGAGTCACATGAATCGGGCACCTTGCAGTCAGGGAATTGACCATGAACACATAAGACGAATGAGACAAAGAACCACAAAGTTGAGGAGGAGAAAACTGGGGAGACTAATGCAAATACTAACCAAGATACAGTGCTGTGAAAAAGCATTTGCCCCCTTCCTGATCACCGCCGCCACGGATGATATGTTTTCAATAGCGTTTACATACGTGCTGTCTGTAAACATGATAAGTCAGAAAGTTCTGGAGGAATTCTGATAAAACTTTGTGAGAGTGTAGAGTTGGGTCGCGTTAACAAGCCGTTAAAACTTGGCTTACATTACCTCACTTTTACATTTCACGTCTATCTTTCTTTCATGTGTCTTATCAACAGAAAGAGATCGAGCTGCCTAGTTAGTAAAAAATATATATACTGTATACTTATTGTGTAATAAGTCCAAGTTATTTACAAATCAATACCTATTATTCTACATAAAGATTACATACAAAATATAATACTACTCCTTTAAAATAAACACTGCCAGGAAGATGTTCAGACTTCTGGAAGAAAGTTAAACTTTCACAAAAAAGTCAAGGACCACAACAGTCTCTGGTAATCCTTAAAAGACATATAAAAACAGTTAAAGGGCTTAACAATATAAAATAGTAGTTCAAGCATTAATAATTGAGGATCATTTGTCCATTTCGGCTTAAGCCATGGTAATTTGCAGAATGTAACATCTCTGTCTGAGAGTCCTTGCAGGCAGCAGTCAGCAGGTTTTTTTCCCCACTTTATACACATTGCAATGGTGTGTTTTGTAATTTAAAAGATCTATCAAATATTCAATGACAGTTTAAAAGAAGTTATTCTGGGATACATACAGTAAGAAATGGTACGGATTTCTTTTTCTTTCATCATAAACCTGCATGACCCATTTAAGCAGAACAGATATGTCAAAATCTGTCCGACTACCCAAATAATTATTTCATTGCTTGCTTGATTACAGGAAAAATTACATCAAGCACTGTTTGTGCCGGTTCTGTCGTGACGTAATTTTTAGACCTGTAGCTGAAGGTAGCTGTCCATGAAAAGTCCAATAACAAAGTGTGAAAAAAGTCCAATAACAGCTGCAATCATTTTATCTGCTGTTATCACCTCTGTCTATGTGTGGTCACATATCTAGCAACTATTGCTGACCCAAATACTGTAGGACTAAATTTAGGTGTTTTTGAGTTCCTAAAGATTCCTAAAAGCTTTTAACATACACAACACAAAATATCTGTTAAACTGATTATTTTTTATTTGCAAAACTCTCAAGAAATAATTGACTGAATTAACTGAAGACCCTTGTTTTTAATTAGCAATAAATATTTACACTGAAATGGTGGCACGCTGATGTAAACGTATCCAAAAAGTCATCGGTCACCTTCTAAATCTGTACAACACCTCCTCTGCTCCCGCTCTCCCACTGCTCAGACCATCTGAATCCCTGACGACGGGTCTGTTTTTAGCTGCGCCGGGTGGAGGCCTGGCACGGTGTGAGGGGGAGGCCGGACCAGTGGGGATGTCCTGGCGCAGTCTGTCCCACACTGCACACTGGTCTGCTGGCCATCCCATATTAATCAGATTTGCCGCAGCAGCCATATGTCCAAGCAGCGTGATAAACCCCGGCTGCTACCTGGCACCCAAAGGACTCACTGTCAACAGAGTGTGTGCACGTCTGCGCAGGTGTGTATATTTCACAAGTGTTTTACTCGAAAGACATTTCTTCAAAGATCTGTTGAGACATCAAAAACGCTTGGCATAAATATCTTAGGCTTTTTCTGTTTGTGTGTGTGTGTTTCTTTTTGTTTGAGATGCTTTGGCTAAAAAGTATATATATATATATATATATATATATATATATATATATATATATATATATATATATATAAAATAATAATAAAATAAGTAAACTAAATAAACAGAGTCTGAAGGGCAAAAAGTTAGAAAAAAGAAAACACATTATATTTTCACATTACACATACTATTTTTAATAAAATAATATAAAGAAAAAATAAAATAAATAAATAATATATATATATATATTAAATAATAAATAATAATAAACTAAGTAAACTAAATAAACAGAGTCTGAAGGGCAAAAAGTTAGAAAAGAGAAAACACATTACACTTTATATTCAGATCTCGCAGTATTCCCTTATCTCATTCTCAGAGATAACCGTTGCGGTGTGATCGAGGGCATCCCAACATCTGTCCAAATACTCCTCCGGCAAACAAAATGACACCCCCAAGTCAAACGGCCTCCCCCAAACTGCATTCTTGGTGTCAACAGACGTCGTGGTTGGACTGAAAAGCAGCGATGACGTAACAGTTTATTCTCTGGGCTCGTGTCTGATCTGAGAAAGAAATTAGCACAACGAAATGAAAAAGACAATAATTCATAATAAATAAATAATACATCATTTTAAAAGCATCACTAACATGTAGGGTTTCCTCCCACTGATCGTGCAGCAGAGAGACACATCAGTGTTGTACTGTGCAGTAAATAACACAACTAAGAGAAAGGCACAAAGGAATCGACAAAGCTGACATTTGTAACAGTTCCTGTAGCTGAAAGGAGCCGTTTGATGTTTCCAACACTGTGAGAAACGTTTATTATAGAAGGAAGAACCAGAGTTA
>VURO01020941.1:0-17998 GCA_015108175.1 Pelvicachromis taeniatus
CGTGTCCTGGGTCTGCCCCGGGGCCTCCTCCCGGTGGGACATGCCCGGAACACCTCACCCAGGAGGCGCCCAGGAGGCATCCTTATCAGATGCCCGAACCACCTCAACTGGCTCCTTTCGATGTGGAGGAGCAGCGGCTCTACTCTGAGCTCCTCCCGGATGGCCGAACTTCTCACCCCATCTCTAAGGGAGAGTCCGGCCACCCTTCGGAGGAAGCCCATTTCTGCCGCTTGTATCCGCTATCTCGTTCTTTCGGTCACTACCCACAGCTCGTGACCATAGGTGAGGGTAGGGATGAAGATCGACCGGTAAATTGAGAGCTTTGCTTTTACACTCAGCTCTCTCTTCACCACAACAGACCGATGCAGCGTTCGCATCACTGCAGCCGCAGCACCGATCCGTCTGTCGATCTCCCACTTTCCACGTGTTTTTAATCAAAATTTATAATTACTATTATTTCATAGTGCTGTTGTTAAAGTTGATGAGTTTTTTTCCTTCACGTAGCACATAACAGTTATTTAAAATGCAGTGCATGGATATTTCCATATTAGACCCAATCAGTATATTGGTCAGCCAGTTTAATAAATCAATACCTGCTCATATTTAGATTTATTTATTACTGGCATATATGGTGCTCAATTTGCCCAAACTTTAAAATATAATAAACAACAACCTCATATTCTCTTTTCATCATGAACTCCTTTATATCTAAAGGATCTCAGCAAAGATCAGAATGTATTCAAACCTAACAGTATTGATAAACCTGCTTGTTGTGGATATAGTTCCAATAATCTTGGACTTGATTTTGTTTTTAATGGATAAACATCATTGTGGTGGTTTGAGACGACGTTCTTGGACACGTTCTTAAGTAGTTTCTTTCCAGAGTGAAGATTGATAATCACTCAATCTTCTATAGCTGTGTGTAGGAGCCCAGTCATGCAGGCCTCGGGGCTCATCAGTGTTCCCATGGCAACCATCAACGTTGCCCGTTTCCAGTTTGTGTTGCACTTTCTGAAGTTTCACTACAGCCCTGAGAGTAAATAGCAAGAATTTTGGGGACAAGGCTTCCCATGCAAACCATAGGCAACTGGACCAGTCAGCTACTGACCAAACCAATCACTTGAAGGTTGTTGGTTCAACACCCTCTTTGTGACCAATTTCACCTGACGACAGCCAGCAGCCTCCAACAACCGGTCGCCAACGATTCGGTGACGTCAACCAACTAACCTGGCTTCCTCCAAATTAAAAAAAAAAAAGCCTACAGAGACCTGTAAATATTGCTCATTCATCAAAATATCCAACAAATAAACATCTTGTATCTCTCAAAATAAATGTACACACAACTAAATACGCAAAACTAATAATTTCTCTGGATTATTTTAACAATGACATCAGCATGTTTGGTGACTCCGTGCCAGAGAGAGACCGTAACAAGCAATTTCCTACTACTTTTAGCTACTGTGCTAAACTAGGCTAACCGGCGCCTTAGTTTATAAAAAGAAAAAAGAACATCTGTGTCAATGTTAATCTTCTCATTTTTCACAAATCCTTTGAAGTTGTTGTAATATTTGGGCACCTATAGCTGCCAGGGGGGTGCTGTGTTAAGGCAGTTATACAGGAGAGCCCTAGTTTCAAATCCAGACTGAGTTTTATGACTCAGTGGGTATGATTTATGAGTCATATTAGCGCAGGCTTTCGCTTCCAGGGTCTATTAAAAATCAATAAGATTGGATGATGTCTAAGCAGAGATGAACAGAGAAGAGACTCGTTGTTGTAAAAACCAGCGAAGCAGTCGAATGACTGGGTCCTTCCTGCAGCCTGAAGGATGAGAAATCAAATGACTTTGTTTGACTCTTCAGGCAGTCATGTGTGCTTTTATTCAGCGGCTTCCTCAAATAAAACGCCTGATTGCAAAGTGTAAGAAAGTCACAAAGTCAGCCTTTAATGTTTCTACCTCAGAGAAGGAAGACACTGAACAACATGAAAAGAAAAATACATGATTGATTCTTTATGTGAGGTTGTTATCAGGGATTAATACATTATACCTGCTTCCTTTGCTACAGCCTGTCAGTGAAACCCCCTGCCTTCTATGAAGTCATGTGACTTTAGTCAAGTATTTGGAGATGTCCAAGGTCCAGTGACTGGTGGTGATTCCTGTGTGTATCCTAGAAAACATGCTGACTCACTAAACAAGTACTAAGGGACACCTTTCAAGAGTATACAGTACAAAAATAGGGAAAAATAGGGGAAACTCTCGAATTAGGCAACACAGTAGAGGCAACTAATTGAAAACATAGAAGCACCAACAAATATTCCTCTTCTGGTTCAACTCTGACAGCCATATTCTGGAGTCAAACAGGGGAAACCCCTGCCCAGGTCTGTGGCCAATTAGAGTTTTATAGTGGGCATGTTCACGAACTCCATTAAGAAAACTGTAAATTTTGATTTTTTTCCCCTGTCGTTATTACCCGGATAACGTTGCTGTGAGATTATTAGGCTTGCTGAAGTGTTTATCAAAGCCGGGTGCTTTAATCGGCAGATGAAACACCTTTAAGTGTATTAAAATCCAGCTTTTAATTGACATCCTCTAACAGCCATTGCCACAAAACACTGCACTGTGCGAGAAGGCAAATCTAGCATTGAAATAAATAGCTGAATTGAATCTTTAAATCGCCGAATTAACAAAAAGAAATACCAAACTAAAATACAAATAATCCAATCTGTATATATATGTTGTTTATGTTTTCCAGCCGGAAATATACTTTAAAATTTGGTGTTTTTTTCAATGGAATCTGGTGTGATGCATTTAGGCGTCTTCCCATTCACAAAACTAACGCGAAAAACCCCATTCGTCAGCAGCTAAGCCAAAATTAAGCAACAAATAAAGACACGCAGAGAATGAGCGCGGTGAACTTACTTGTCAGCGAGTGTTGACTGTGTGCCACTCATTGGGCTTCCCTTGTGAGTTTCCGACAACTTCACCCAAACAACATTACCATCATAACCCCGACTCTTCTGTACTAAAACTGCTTCTTCATTTCGTCTCCCACGCGTCCATGCACATCCCCGAAACGCTGCCGAGTCTTTACATCCAGCACGAAGGTTTAACAATCAAAAGTAACGCTCCTCGGAGACGCAGGATGCGTGTCTTTTTATGTATCTATGGGGCGATCCAGTTGTTTAATAAAATCCAGCAGAAGTGATGAAATGAAATTCGCTTCTTTCAGAAAGCAGCCGCTGTCTGCATCAGGAGATAGACATCTGGGAAAAAAAAAAAAAAAAACCTCAGCGAAAACAGCCCGGAAAAGGTTTTTCCCCCAGCTTTCACATTCTCAGATTACCTCCAAGTTCAGAGAGAGAATCTCTTGTTTTTCCTTAGGAAATGCTTCCATGATGACACTCCAGACTATTCCTGGTGTCCGGGGCAGAATTACGTCAAACTTTGGCTGCTGAATCCAAAATGAACTTTTTCCCCCCGACCTCTTATTTGCGCGACGTCCCGGTGCTGTTCACTGCGCGGATGTGGACGGTTTGCGCTTTCTGGGGCATCCCGCTGCGGATCTGTTCGCTAATTTGTGCAAAGAATCGCGGTCGTTGCTCTGCTGTGTGATGCATTTGGGAAAGAGGAAATGCTTTGTGCCCCCTCCCCAAAAAGAAGTGAAAAGAGGAGGAAAACACACCTTCCATCACGATGCGTTTAGGGGCCCCTCGGCGGTATCTAAACTGTGCGATTTATAACGTATATGGTGGGGTTTTTTGTTTGACCTTATCTGACAGTGAATCGTTTTCTGTGCAGCACACTCTTAAGTTAACCTGATTATACATAGATACACATTACTGATGGACAATGAGTGCAATGCAGTAAAGGACCGGATTTTGAAGATATTATGTAGAAAAGACTTTCACTTCGTTATTTCATCTGTTAAACATTTTTTATTTTTTATTTATCATACATGGGTGTCGGTTTTATTTATGGATTGGAACGCATTAAAAAAAAAAGGTGCTTTGGAGATCCAGATTTAATTTCCTCTTTTCAGGTTAAAATGTTGCCACCCGTTTTCAGATTTTATGAATTAATCTCTGGTGGGGCTGACTTTGTTCATTTTAAAGGAAAATCCAAAATTAGACACCATCCAGCCCCTCAGCATATACTGGAGGGTTTTCTCAGGTAATATAATCCCTTCAAATAACTGCATATTTAAATACACATTGACATAGATTACAGATTAAAATGTACATTTTTAAGCCCAGAGAGTCGTGCTAATCGATTCACTTCAGCAGCATTTGTCATACTGAGATGCACTGTTGAAATTTCAGTCCTTCTTATTGTATTTGGATATCTCAGACAAACTTCTTTGCACTGACAGAGAGGGGCCACTGGTCCGCATTATTTAAGATAAAACTGGGCTCTCGACCCACACTGTAAAATGAATTTGACAAATGTAACAAATTCTGTTATTGTTAATACCAGAGTTATTAGTTTTGCATCATTTATTTTTATTTGTTTCCAGATCAATAGTTGTTCAATGCAGACAGTATTATTATTTACAATATTTGGCTATGAACTGACAAAGCAAGACGTAACAACAAGTGAAATTTAAAAACATAGTATAAAATAGAATAGAAATCTTTATTGTCATTGGAAATAAATTTGACTAAGACTGGGATCAGCCACTGAGCCACTCCTTCGTGGTGCAACAAGGTTGGATCAGAATCAGAATGCTTTATTAAGGAAATTATGTGGGTTGCTCCAAGGCAGTAGCAGTAACAGACTAAACTATTTAAACAATACAGTATGTTACAGCAACATACATACTTTCATGTATGATTAAATAAAAGTTACATAAGTAACTGTACTTACTCAAGACTGTACAAAGGCCCTGCTAAAGTAGCATGTGTGAGAATTTTACTTGACGATATTGCACTATATATTATAATTTTTATTTTTTTTTTATTCGCTCGCACAGGCTATAGATGGTTGATTGGTTAATTGTGTGTGGTTCAAAGTTGTAAACTGGCTGATCAACTATGGTTGGCGTACTTACAATGAAACGCCTGTAGGTGGCACCAGTGCGCCGGTACAGAAGAAGCAGCAACAAGAACGAAGAAGAAAGGCATCCGTCCACAGGCCAACCACAGATACTTAACAGACAACATAAACATTGTCACATCTTTAGGCAGATCAGCTGTTTTAGCACCTTAGCTCCCGTTTTCTTTGGCACTTTCACTAGAGAGCTCCTTCACGATGTGGTAAACTGTCTACATGTCTTGTGGTCGGCCATGTTTATGGGGATGGCGGCTTTCCGAAGGCCTTGAAGTGGCACTGCTACTGGACGGTGAGACGTTTGGCTCATAGAAACAGCTAGGTTGCTAAGCTAAGCTAACAGCATCAACTGCAAAGGTTTATGTCATCAAGATGACTAAATGTGATGCTCATCTGCTGGCACTTCGCTCTGGGGGCATCTTAGTATGTATTGTGAGGTTATTGGACATATTTGCACCGCACTGGAAGCATCGCGGGGCAGTTTGATTAAGGCGGTATGCACCGTTGTTTTGCGGCGTACTAACAGAAATTGACCCAGAAAATGTAGCAGCAACATTTTTCATTGTTTACAGCATAATGCTTGACCCAGAGCGAAAACCGCTTTCCTTTTCTAAGTGTTACCACTTTCAGAGCTCTTCGGCATTTAAAGTCTGCAATAGGATTGAATTAGATTAAACAAAAGAAGAATTTTTCTGTATTTTGTTGTCAGTGTTTATTGGTTGAGAGGCCCAGCGATGGGCGGAACACCGACTGTTAACTGTTCAGTTCTTACTGACATCTGTGCGGGCTGGTGTGGGGCAATCTAGCGGGCAGAGGCGTACACAGTCCCCGGCAGAAAGCACACTTTCTGGAGCATCTTCATTCAGCTCGTTTGCTCTCTAGTAAAATGAACCAACCAAAGATGCGATACTAAACTACGTTTGGCTAATAGCTAAACATCTCTGTCAGCTGTCATGATGTGGCATTGCATGCTTTAACTGAGTCAAGTGCAACCGCTGCTTGCAGACTGGTTAACTGCAGACTAGTTTGCATGTTCAGACTTGTGCAGGTATTTGTTTCAGAAATGCAAATTACAAGATGATGGGTTTTCCTTCTACTTCATCTGCAAAGCAATCCATTTGTTACGATTTGTTAGCATTTGTTATTAATACAAATAGATTGTCTAATTGGTGGCCATTTATCTACAGAGACTTGTGTACGTAATATATATCCCGTTTGAGTAGGCATACACATAATAAAAGGCACATACATGAAACATGTTCAGAAGTTTAAAAAGCATGCAGAAGAGTGATTGCAATTACAAAGAATATAACCTTTAATTTAAAATGTGCTTTTGAAATAAAGGAATGTAGTTCCATACTCTTATATACACTCCTGTGACTGGATATTGAAAGTCCCATATTAAATTTAAGCAAAGAGCAGAAGTAGCAGGACAAATGAACACCAGACAATGGAGAGGAGTGTAGTACGAAGAGAGATTAATGGGTTACCGAGCTGCGTTCAGCTTAATGCCAGAGTTTTCATTCTTACAAAGGTGGGTCTCTTCTTACTTGGATCACCACGATAATGTGTTGATCAACCTTATTAAGAGCAGGTTCTGTTCAGCGTTTCAGTTTAAAATGGTCTGGAGGTGCCACTTTTGCTCTTCGTTGTTATCTCTGATCTGGATTTGACTCTTTTTCAAGCCTACCAACACAAAGAAAGCCTGGCTAGGTTGAACTTGCTTCCCTTAACCTTCTGTTGGCTAAGGTGGACCATCACACCTTTTCATATGTTGACATTTGGTGTTTTAATACTCCAGCACCTTCATCCCGCTGTCCAAAGACTTAGATGTTAGAGCAGCTGGTGAGATATCCGTCCCATATTGATTTTTAGATGTCGCTACATGTAAGGGGAACAAAAGAGAAGTGGTTCATTTCCACATTTAATGACTGTCCACTTTGTTTACGTCAGAGACCCCATCAGGGTTTGACCTATTTTACCGGTGTATATGGTACATATAAAATAGAATCTGTGTTACCTTAATTATTAGAAGTCTTTGCATTTCCCTTTTACTTTTGACCATTTGATTAACATAAATATATTTGAGCTTGAGTAAATTCAACTCCATATAAAAATAGTTTCAACAGTTTTATTTTGACAGTCCTGGTCATAATCCTCTTTGTGCTGACATGTTTTATATTCAGGATAAACCCTGCTTGTTATATCGTGATGAGTCTTATTTGCCTCCTTGGAATGACAGTTCGCTGAAGCTCTTGAAAAAAGAATGCAGGGGCCCTGGTGAGCTTAACCATGAAGCTCTGCGATTTATGGGAAATCTAGTCTTAACTTGCATTATTGCTCACTGTCTTCTCAGCCAATGATTCAGCTGGAGAAACCAGTGCTAGCTGGTACCATGCCGGTGGTGTGGCCTACCATCCTTGACCTGGGCAGGGATGAGTGCAAAAGAATTCTGCGTAAACTGGGTGAGCTCAAAGCAGTTCAATATATAGAGAGAGAAAAAAAATGTACTAAAATGCAATGTTTCCAGTGACTCTGATTGAACTCATAATCTCTTTCATGTCCAAAAAAACCTGCAACATTTACAGACTGATGTTTGTTTGTGTGTCGCAGAGCTGGAGGCATACGCTGGGGTCATCAGCGCTCTGAGAGCCCAAGGAGACCTGACAAAGGACAAGAAGGATCTGCTGGGCGAGCTCACTAAAATCCTCGGGTAATTTTTGTTGTCTTTACATTGTTTCTTTCATTTTTGCTTGCAGAGTTTGGTTTATTTAAAACGAGCCTTTGCTTTTTTGCCCTCGCAGCATCTCTACAGAGCGGCATCGCGCAGAAGTCCGCAGGGCTGTCAACGATGAGCGCCTCACCACCATCGCTTATCAGTAAGTATGAGACTGTTTTAAGTCCAGCTCTGTGATGTATGTGGAGGGGAGCAAAGGGGACTTGTTCAGTGTTTTTCTCATTCACTTTAGCAACAATGAGCTATTTGACTATTTATTAAACCAACGTCTGCTTTAAGGCTGGTCTTAGAGCAGTGCTTGTTAAACTGTGAGGCGCGGAGATAGAGCATGTGGAAATAAAGGCTTTAAGTTTTAAACAGGCCTTTGTTGTACCCTGACTCTGAGCCCCAGTAATTTGGGGGATTTATAACATTTCCTCTCGTGCCGTCCTCTAATCAGATTTCCGTTCTTTTTCTTTTTCAGCATGTCGGGTCCAAACAGCTCCTCTGAGTGGTCCATTGAAGGGCGGAGGCTTGTTCCTTTGATGCCAAGGCTGGTTCCCCAGACGGCCTTTACAGTGACCGCTAACGCTGTGGCCAGCGCCACGGCCAATCAGAACGCCTCCCTCCTGCTGCCAGCTGAAACGGGGAACAAAGAGGGTGAGGCCAGAAACATTCACTTTGCATCAGACTCTGGCTGTTTTCAAACACTTTGGGCATTGAATGATGTGTTTCATTTCCTCCCTGTAGTCGTGGTGTGCTACTCCTACACAAGCACCACCTGCACCTCCACCAGCGCCACGGCAACCTGCGGCCCTATAGGAGCGACAGTGAAATCTCCACGGCCGCCCAGCCCTTCATCCAACGTGGTGGTGCTGCCCAGCGGCAGCACTGTATATGTGAAAAGTGAGTGTCAGCAACATCATATGAACTTTTCTCTTGCTTTGGATGGAAACGACATGAAATGTAAATAATAAATAGCGACATAACTTGAGGCGACTGTTGTGATTTAGGGCTATATAAATAAAATTCAATAGAGTTTTCAGAGAGGAGACATTATTATTAGAAAAGTAACCGATCTGAAGGTATTCTCACTTCCTTGAGGACTTCTCATTTATTCTATTATGATCCAAGTCATAGCTTAATACAAAGACACGGACATGTAACAATTCTCCACATCTGTGGAGAACTTACACTTGTTTTTGTTAAAGGGAATAAATAAGAAAACAACTTTTTTTGTTGCACACATATCATAACACATGGTTGTGTCATTAATGTATAAAATAGCAGTTTCACTGCTTTCCTCAATAATGTTTAAACAATAAGCTTTCACCAGACTAGCCTGCTCTAACCAGGCAGCAACTTCACGGCTAATTAGCATGTCATTAACATAAGTTACCAAAACTGTCATCCTTTATTTACATATGTGTTATTTAAACCAGCACAGATGCTCAGTTAAAGAAAGCCTGGCTAACAGCAGGACCCCAGCGATTCCTCAGTTTCTCTGTCACAATGGTCACCTACTTCTGGTTTGTCTGTGTTTATATTCACATGCTGACTTGCTGGATGTAAGTTTGTTTCTTTTTCTCTGTTAGTCAGTTAATAAGCGCTCAGTGGAGGAGGCAAATGATGAGTGTGAGATGTTGGGAGGACTGAACCATCACAGGAGTCTGTAGATTTCTGTTGATGTTGTGCCTAATTTTAACTCTGTTTTAACTTTCAAACCTCACACCTCACAAACATAGTCCCTTAAAAGATTCGTTTGACATATTTGAGAGCAGACCTCATAGAAGCAGATCCCAGTTTGGATTCGGGAGGCAGACACCCTCTCTACTTTTTAGATCGAGCTTAATCTTAGTTAACCTTAGTTATGCTGCTGTAGGCTCAGGCTGATGGGGGATTTCCCATGATGCACTGAGCATTTTTTTTCCCCACTTCTTTGGTGATCTGGCCTCTTTTTCTTTTCTCTTCTTGTCTCCTGTACCTTTCCCGAGCCTGTTTTACCAAAAGTCACTTTTTTAAAAAGAGAGTTCTTCCTCCCCACTGTCGCCAAGTGCTGGTTCACTGGTTCTCTCTCTTTACCTTCGTACAGTCCTTACCTTACACTATAAAACCTCCATGAGACAGCTGTTGTTGTGAGCTAGTGCTAAAGCTAGTGTAAATAATGAGCTTTATTCTTTAGTGCCTGTGTTGTAACTGATGGCAGAGGTGAAATCAGTTCTTTTGCTTGTGAACGTGTTTCTCATTAAAATGAGTACTGATGTCTTTGAGTAAAATGGCTAAATAACTTTTAAGTAAATGTCATTTTATTGATGCGTTCTTTAACCTTGGAGTGGGATGCACTCTTCCTCAGCTTTAAAGTTTTTTATAATAGAGTTTGGAATTGAAGATGAGGAGGGAGAGACTGTGTTTGCATATTAAAAAACAACTACTGCTCAGCCTAAAGGGGGCACTGCAATCCTTGTCTATTTTGTTACTAGGTGATTTTAAACGGCTGTCTTTCCTTAGCACCAGTGATTCACATACTCTCCCCACACTCCAGACTAAACTGGCTGGGAATGTGAGATCTAAGTTTCCCAAACATGGCGTCTGTTAGGATATGTTGGCTCGGGTTTGACAATCCCACCAGCATCTGCTGCCCATTTAACAGCTGGTAGAAACAATGTGTGACAGGAAAATGTAGCAAGGGAATGAAGCACAGGAAGAAAGTGTCTGTACATTATTAGAACTACAGATGTAATTAAAAGGTTATGATTTATGAATTAATTAGTCATAGAACTGTGTAGAAATGTGCATGATATGTGCACCTACCTGTAAAAATATGATTTTTACAGGTAGGTGTTAATTATAACTTTTTCCACCATTAACTTTCTTTTATTTTTGGCTTAATGTCACATTTCTGTCACAAGTACAGTCAGGGAAATGGATCTGCTGACTTTCAGTCATCTTGTCTTGTTCGCACTGTTGCAGTCAGTTCTTCTTCATTACCAGCAATTAAAAAACAAGTCTTCAAGTGTATCCCTACCCAGTGATACAGTCTCAGTCATCCTTCATTTTTTCCCCCTAATTTCACCTTTCAGGTGTTAGTTGTTCCGATGAGGACGAGAAGCCTCGCAAGCGAAGGCGCACAAACTCTTCCAGCTCGTCTCCGGTGATGCTGAAAGAAGTTACCAAGGTGTCCCCGCCGGTATCCAAGAACATCACGGTGCCCGTGAGCGGCAGCCCCAAGATGAGCAGCATCATGCAGAGCATCGCCAACTCCTTGCCGCCTCACCTGTCCCCTGTCAAGATCACCTTCACAAAGCCAACCATCCAGACGACCAGCAACACGACGCAGAAGGTGAGAGTCGAACCCTACCTCGGCTCGTCTCTCTAGACGCTGCTTCCGAGTTTAAACGTCTTGTGTTTCTGCAGGTGATCATCGTGACGACTTCCCCGAGTTCCAGTTTCGTGCCCAACATTCTGTCCAAGTCCCACGCCCACAACAACGCCACCGCTGTCTCCAAGCTGGGGTCCACCTCTATGCTGACCACACCCACACAAAAGCAGACGGTGGTTTTTCCAGCCAGCTCCAGCCCTTCCACAAACCCCAACACTGTCGCTGTGACCACAGTGGTCTCCTCTACACCATCAGTGGTCATGTCGACGGTCACACCGTGTAGGTTCCTCATCTGTGCTCAGTTTTTATGCCAGTGTCCAGCGTCAGACAAAACAAAAACATGTGTTCTCCAAAAGGTGCCATGACAACAGCAGGGTTTAAAATAAAAGTTAGTGAATCAAACAAACACCTGATTATTCTCCATAATAATCATTCAGTTTTCCATGGCTCTGTGACTTTAAACTCCAGTGCTTTTTAAGTTGACTTTACACATCATTTTAAAGCTATATTAATAACGTGTTTCTCCACTTGGGGGCAGCAGAGAACAACAACTTAGCATTTTAGCCAATTAAATTTGATTAAAAATGCATCTGAATGAATGAATATGTCAAATATTAGAGTAAAGCAGTAAAACTCCTACTGTAACTGTTAAATTCAACTTTTTTTTTTCTTCTTGATGAGGTGATTAAATTTCTGTTCATTTACTACTCTACCGGCTTAGTACTATTATTACTTGCCCTATTATTATTAGACCTTCCCCCAAAAGTTATATTTTTACCACCATCATTGCTGTTGCGAAATTCTCTAATTGAAGTCTTCGAGCTGTGTCCACCTTTCATGATGTCTCTGGCCTAACTTCATTGCTTAATGTCAACATACCATAAAGATGCAAAACTTAGTTGTTCAAACGAGGGAAAAAGGCAGTAGTATTGGTGGATAGACATAACAAAGTAGTATCAAGTTAACTTTTGTAAAGTATTTTTTCATCAAAACACAACAAAATATTGTTAATGACACATAACTGAATAAAATGATTATGACTCATTAGTGTAAAAAGACTTAAACTCATGTGTTTTAATAAGATTTTAATCAGATAATCTCTCTTAAATGTTCAATCTTCCCAGAGGAAGATTGAACATTTCCTACGTCACCTGTTAAGTTTTGAATCTTACTGTCAAAGTTGTCTGTTGCAGGTGGGGCTTCAGCTGGAGTGAAGGTCTCTGCAGCCAGACTTCCTTCACCTAAGACACTGGTGGCCTCACCCACTCAGATCCTGGCCCAGTTCCCCAAACAACACTCACCCAAACAGCTGCAGCAGAGCTCGCCTTTAGGAGTGTCCAGCATCGGTCAGAACCAGACCGCCACCTGCTCACCGGGGGCCAAACCCACCATTCAGATCAAACAAGAGTCCGGTAACCACGACGAGCCTCTTTTCTTTGACTCTTGACGCACAGCGTCATTTGAAAGAAACAAAACACGACAGTAAATCTGATCAGAAAGTGAATATCATGATACGACGGCACTGCTGCGTTTGTTAATGTGCGGTTTGTGTGCAGGGGTGAAGATCATCACTCAGCAGGTGCAGCCCAGCAAAATCCTGCCCAAGCCTTCGGCGGCTTTGTCCAGCAGCAGCTCTTCTCCCATCATGGTTGTCAGTAGCAACGGAGCCATCATGACCACAAAGCTGGTCACTCAGCCCACAGGTCAGTGGGAGTGAAAGGATCAAAAACTCTGTTCCAGTAAAGGAGGGATTGTGTGTAACTTAAAAGGTCGTCTTAAAACTGTTGCTGGTAATGAAACCTGCGGCCCTTTGTCGTTCAGATTTAATCACAGAATATTTAAATGGAGTTAAATCTCTCACCAGTAATGCGGCAGCTTAATTTAATCCTTGATGGAGACGCTGCTGTTGATATCTTTAAGTTACAGAACAGTAATTCTGCATTTCTTCGTGTAGCTACCCAGACCACCTACACGAGACCCACTGTTAGTCCCAGCATCGGGGCCAGAATATCAGCCACCAGTGGTGGGACCACTTACGTCAAGACCACTAGCGGCAGCATCATCACCGTGGTGCCCAAGTCTCTGGCCACTCTGGGAGGAAAGATCATCAGCAGCAACATCGTGTCCGGTGAGTCAGAGGGAGGTCTAGAGCGGTTTTACGTTCAGTGCACGTTTCTCATCAGTTCTTGTTCGCTGCAGGCACGACGACTAAGATCACCACCATCCCCATGACCTCCAAGCCCAACGTCATCGTGGTGCAGAAAACCACGGGCAAAGGAGCAACCATCCAGGGACTGCCTGGCAAGAATGTGGTCACCACGCTGCTGAATGCTGGGGTCAGTTGATCAGCACTCCCAAGAGTAAAATAAAAGAAGCGTGATCGCTTTCTTGCACGTGTGCTAAACTCATAGGAGCAGTTAACCTTTTTTATACAAGAGAAAGATTAGTCTGCCTGTCTAGAACTTAATTTAACATGATCTAATATTTAATATTAATAATATTTAATACTTGTGTAACCAACATATAAGCTATAATGCAGAACTGGTCATTGGGGGAAATCGAGATAATGCGGACTTCCCAGATCAACAAAACACAACAGGCTTAAAATATTAAACCTGTTGTGTTTTTACCTCATTATTTACAGCGTCTTTGACACATTTAACTTTATTAATTCTGGGGAATTTTCAGGAAATCACCACGTTCGCATAGTTACACCTGACAGCTGACCACAGTCTGATCCCCGGGCCCACCAAGTCACTACATCTTTCACTTTCACCACTCAGATTTACATGCCTAGTTCTTTGCCGAAGTGGTATGTTGGAGCTAAGCTAGCTTGCTTTTGCGCTACCTAAATAGTTTATGAAGAATGTGAGTAAACATGTCAAAACATATACCACCAAGTTGGAAGTACAAACTTTCTGTATGGGCTATTATTTGTCAGACAACTGCAAAAAAAATCAACAGGTACCAAACAGTCGGGAGGTTCAGTTCAGTGTTTCAACAGCTGCCTATGGATGCGCTGCTAACGCTAAACCTTTATGGTATCCAAGTGCATGAGTTCTAAAAGACATTTCAACCCCTATACAGTTATTGTGGAGGGGGAACCTAGCTAGAGAGACCAAAAACCATATTTTTGTGTGCGACTGTATAAACAGTTTGATCTTCAAAGATGGGAATTTTAATGTGGGAGTCTGTGGAGATTGACTCAGTGGTGAAATTAGTGGAAACAGGAAAAAAGAAAAAAAAAGGTTTGGAAGTCTATAGTTATTAATCTCTGGCTCTCTTCCACAGCATGTCTTTTATCCTGACTTCCTTCTGAGAAGGTCGCCCCTCCCTGAGCCTGGTTCTGCCGGAGGTTTCTTCCTGTTAAAAGGGAGTTTTTCCTTCCCACTGTCGCCAAAGTGCTTGCTCATAGGGGGTCATATGATTGTTGGGTTTTTCACTGTAGGTATTATTGTAGGGTCTACCTTACAATGTAAAGCGCCTTGAGGCGACTGATGTTGTGATTTGACGCTATATAAATAAAATTGAATTGCATTGAATAGTTCCCACGAGATTTGGTCAGTGAGTACGTGTTTCCACAAATTTCTGTTTTAATTTAGGTTTCCTGCAATTTGTGCTTCATTTTCATTTATTTAATTAAATTTTAAACATTTTTTTATTTGATGTTGGCTAAAAAGAATTCTAATGAGCGTGCTGCCTATGCTGCAGGGGGAAAAGGGCCTTCAGGCAGTTCAGGGGACCAAACCTGCAATCATCACCGCCTCCAGACCCATCACCAAAATGATCGTTACCCAGCCCAAAGGCTTGAGCGCCGGGTCCCAGGCCACCGCCACCAAAATCATCCCGACCAAGATCGTTTACGGCCAGCAGGGCAAGACGCAGGTGAGACGCGTTGTTTTTTTGTTTTTTTTTCATGATATTTGTTTTTACAACAGGGTTAATAAAATGTAAATATCATCGTTACAAACTGGTTGACCGCAACCCACTGAGGTTATCACATGACAAACGTTGGGTGGATAATCACGTGACCTTTTGACTGACAAGTAACCGCAGGGGTCATGTGATATAAGGGCACGAAGAGCCGTGTTTATCTTAAGAGTAATGGGTAAGGGTTTCTTCCTCTGAAAATGGGAACAGATCTGCTCGAGAAGGAGAATAGTGCTTTTCATGGAGCTCAGCAGGTCAGTCACCTGCGCTGGATGTTTCCAGAGAAGTGAGATGTGGTTATTTAAAATAAATGTACAGCTACTTAAGCAGAAGGGGAAAAAAATCCCCTTGTTCTATAGGCAGATGTATAGCAGCCTTTCCTGTTCCTCCCTCAACTTCCCCTTTTTCCACAGAGACCAATGACTGAATGCTCTGATAGTTATTTGAGCTGCTGCTGACTGATGTCTGTCTGTTGGTCAAACAGCTGCAGACTGCATTGTGACATGATCGTGTTTCTGGCCTGCAGTATTATACATGCATTAATCAATTATCTGAGCACAGCAACGAGCTGTAACCACAACACTGACACATTATCGCCTTCAAGTTGATTACGTTGTCAAAAGGGATAGCTATCTGGACATGGAGCACACACACAGAGAAACACCTGATAAATACAAGTACAGCATCTTCTCTCGTGTTACTGTTGATCTGGGATCCATGAACTCATGAAAAGAAGCTTTTTAGCTCTAAAATGTTCTAACCTTACATCTTTATTTTATTTCAACTGTTTTAGTGCCGCTGCAGAATTCAAACCTCTCGCACTCAATTCCACTAAAAACAAGCCGAAACAGTTTCACAGCATAAAAAAAGATGCTGCAAGTGCACACAGCAGTTTTCGTGTGATGGGTAGATGCGTCACCTGACACATGTGACCCATAAATTGTGTTCACGCTGATTTTCTTCCCAGAGTACTTAAAAACTTTTCAATGTTACACTACTTTTTGTTTTTTGTTTTTTCTCTTTTCAAGAACACACTCACCTGGCCGCTTTATTAGGTATACGTGTTCTACTGCTTGTTAATGGATATATCTAATCAGCCGGTCACACGGCAGCAACTCAGTCCATATAAGGATGTGGTTTAACTCGAGCATCAGACTGAGGAAGAAAGGTGATTTAAGTGACATGATTGATGGTGCCAGATGGGCTCGTCTGAGCATTCCATAAACTGCTGATGTGCTTGGATTCACTAACACGACTATCTCTAGGATTTACAGAGAAAATATCTTGTGCATGGCCGTGCCTTGTTGATGTCAGAGGTCTGAGGAGGATGGCCAAACTGCTTCAGGCTGATAGGAAGGCAACAGTTATTCAAATAATCAGTTGTTACAATCAAGGTATGCAGAGGAGCAGATGGGCTACAGCAGCAGAAGACCACTTTAGGTGACCCTCCTGACATCTAGGAACAGAAAACTCAGGTTACAGTTTGCACAGGCTCAACAAAATTGGACAATATGTAATAATATCTAAGTCTCGGTTTCTGCTGCAGTTTGGATTGTGGGGTCAGAATTTATTGGGCAATACACAAATAACATGAAAGCATGGATCAGTCCTGCTTTCTGTCAGAGGCTCAGGGCTGCTGCTGGTGTAATACTGTGGGGGATATTTTTAATGGTTTAAACACCACAGCCTACCTGTCGTTGCGGAACATCTTCTGATGAAGATGTCACAAAGCTCAGATCATCTCAAACATGAGTTCACTGTCCTCAGATGGCCTCCACGGTCACCAGATTTCACTCCACTGGAGCAGCAGGAGATTCGCATCATGGATGTGCAGCAACAGTGTGACGCCATCATGCCCATATGGACCATTATCTCTGAGGAAGCAACTTGTTGAATCTGTGCTAACAGCATGTGACTTTAGCTGAGCCTGAATTCAAACTGGAGGTTTGTAAAAGCCAAAACAATGAGCTGAAAGCAGCTAAACCTCACCTGAGGGGAACTGCAGAGTGAGGTGATACAGTTATTGTGGTCAGTGGACTTTTTGTATGCTATTAGTGTCCCCTGAGCTCTTATTAGTTTTCTGCGTCGTCTCTTAGCAGAAGCAACAAGTCCCCAGCTTTGAAATCAGCCACTGTCGTTGACCTCTTTCAGTTCCTGGGAGGGGGGAGGGGGGGGGGGTTATTTTGTCTATTTTTGAAAACTTCTGGAGAAATTCTTAGATTTCTGACAGCTGTTAAATGACTAGCGAAAGCATATATAGTAATTTAAGAAGAAACGCCCACAAAAAGGATGTGCAGACTAAAGCCTACAGCCTCCGCCTGATATTTCTAAACCTTTTGGGGGAATTTGAATTCAAGATAAAATTGTCAGAAATATTCTGAGAGGGTAAGTCCCACTACGCTAGTTTCCAGGTCGCTTTGCGCTGCAAACACAGCGAGTGGAGGGTTAATGAAAACACGAGCTGTCAGCCCAACTCTCAAAATATCCTTCTAATAACAAAAAGGTTAATCACAAGACTGCAACAAAGTCCTGCTGATTTTTTTTTTTCTCTCAAGTTGAGAGAAAAATACTTTGTCATTGTTTCAATATCATCCATCCATCCATCCATCTTCTGCCGCTTATCCGGGGCCGGGTCGCGGGGGCAGCAGCCCAAGCAGAGAAGCCCAGACCTCCCTCTCCCCAGCCACCTCCTCCAGCTCATCCGGGGGAACACCAAGGCGTTCCCAGGCCAGCCGAGAGATATAATCTCTCCAGCGTGTCCTGGGTCTGCCCCGGGGCCTCCTCCCGGTGGGACATGCCCGGAACACCTCACCCAGGAGGCGCCCAGGAGGCATCCTTATCAGATGCCCGAACCACCTTAACTGGCTCCTTTCGATGCGGAGGAGTAGCGGCTCTACTCTGAGCTCCTCCCGGATGGCCGAACTTCTCA
>VURO01020942.1:0-19163 GCA_015108175.1 Pelvicachromis taeniatus
GGCTGTTTTGGCTGTTTTGGCGGAACAAACCAAAACATATCCTCTCACGATGTCACAAAAATCATGAAAAAGCCTTAGAAAAGACGCACCGGACAATAAGCCGCAGGGTTCAATGCTCGTGCAAAAAGTAGCGGCTTATAGTCTGGAAATTACGGTACTCACATTATTCACCTTGTTTATGTGCACAAGTGTTATTTCAGCTCAGTGTGAGAGTCAAGAATTTGCTGGATACTGCTGTCATGTGCAGTCATGCTAGTTTCCTCCCTTTTCCTCCTCTTTTCTTTCTTTGCTCTTGAGTGCATCTCATTTTACTGCTACACACAAACAGGCCACATTTAGAATAGAGCTGACAGGAAGCAGGTGAAGTGATATGAGTTGGAGACAACTCACTGTTACTACAAGTGCAGTTTAAAAAATACAGAACTTCCAAACAAGAATTATACTGATACACCATAGGCAGTTAAAGGAAAACAAACATGGAGCAAACATACAGTTAAAAGCTGTGAAACGGTAAAAAATAGAGTGAAATGGCTTCTTCTGTGCTATGTTAACTCTTGAAATAATAATTGCTGCTGATGTGTGGTGTATTGAACGCAGAAAGGAAGTGAATAGATTTAGTCACTTATATCCGATCCAACCTTCTTGGGTTGAAACGGACGATATCCATTCCAAATATCGGATTGATACATCTATAGTTGGTGGGATTGCTGTTTAGTCTGACACAGTTTGTAGTAAACGGACTGTTCATAATTCAAAATGACATCCTGGAGTTACATTTTGGTAAGAGGCGGCAGTCTGGGGTGGGTTTTTTAGTATCACCATGGCTTGCTGCAGTGCGCTTTTTCTTGGAGGACGGTCACGGTTTTTCCCACTGCAATTTCTGGAGAAATCTAATTTTCTTCTTTGTATATAAAACAATAAGTTGTGCAGTTGTTTTTGTTGAACTTACTGCATTGCTAAAGCCATGGTCATCTCAGAAAATTCAGAACAGGCAGGACAGTGTCATGTTTATCTCAGTGTTCTATGTGAGACACCAATAATGAGATAAATTGCTTTGCATATACATTTTACCTCCATAGCAATATACGTTTTTTTTGCCAGAAGTAAAATGGTTGTTCAAGATTGTTTCCAAGCAGGTTGAAAGATGAATCCTCAAAGCATTTAAATGTTTTCATGTGACCACATGGTAAAATTCGCTTTTATGTATGATCTGTTCCAAAATGTCTAATAAGCTTCATATAATTATGCACAATCACTACAAGACAGAAACACAAGCTTAATCTCTCTTAATGAAAATAGTATACATGTATGCCTGAATAAAATCAAACAGGTGAGATGTTAGAACGCTTTTGTTTTTATTTTAGTAGACAATCAAAACTGACAATAGACAGCTGCTGGGGTTCGGAAGAGAATTGAACAAATATTTAAAATCTAATCAGATCATTTTTGGAGGAGCCTTCAGGATCTCCACGTATTAACATGCTGTTTTTGCTCCCGGTGAAAATGTTTTCTCTTGAATTTAAATATTTTTAATGTTTGATTTAATTCATCATTTGAAAACAATGTGCCGGGAGTCCGCTATTCTCCCCAGGTCTAGTGAGCGTTGAACTCCCAGTCAACTATCGAGCTGGTGGAGTAACTGACGTCTCCGAAAACATCAGAGCACTTTGGGAAATATGTGATGTCTTGATAAATCGAGCAAATATTTGAAGTTTACACAGTTCTCACCTGAAAATATCTTAAACATTATTTATTTTGTGACCCCATACAAGGTAATATTTCAAACTTTTTATATGTACTGTGTACACACAAGCTAACATTTCTCGCGAAAACGTAACTGTGTTCAAATTTGAATTCACATGTTTCCGCCGCCTGTGGAGCTCACGTGTTTCCACTTATTGTGGAGCTCCACAGTGGCTGCAGCCAGCTGCTCTTGCAGCATTTGGTGAACTTAATCCTGGCCTTTGAAGATTCTGTTGCCAGAAATGTGTAAAACTGGAGTTCTTAACAAACTACTTTCAGGATCACAGGATCAGGTTGTTTGGAGGTTTTTTTGTTGTTGTTTTTTTCCTGTTTCATTTTCTCTTCTATTACTGGCTTCAGTCTCTTTCTCCTTTTGTATCTGAATGTTTTCAGAACATTAAACCTGTGGCTGTTGGAGGAGTGGGAGGTTCCCAGTTTAAAACAATCATCCCCCTGGCCACCCAGCCCAACGTGCAGCAGATCCAGGTGCCTGGCAGCAGGTTCCACTACGTTCGCCTTGTTACAGCAACGACAGCGAGCAGCACAGGACAGCCCAGTGGTCCCAGCACCAGCTCTTTACAGACAGGTGGCCTATGAACGCGTTTTATTTCTTCTAACAAATGCAGGCAGCACTTAGTAATTGCTGTGTACCAACTCGTGATGCTGCTTATTCCGCAGCTAAACCCATGGTGGTCAGTACAGCAGCAGTCAGGATGTCTGTCCCAGTTGTCCCAGCACAGACCATGAAACAGGTAACCTGGGTATCCAAGTTCATTCAAACAGAACTTTCTCTGAAATGTCCCTTGAGCTGCATTCATAGTTTTTATTGGTTTATATTCCCTGCAGGTGGTACCTAAGCCCTTAGCATCAGGAGCACAAGTAGTAACCACCACTCAGACTCAGCAACGTTTGATCATGCCTGCAACTCCACTACCCCAAATCCAGCCCAACTTCACCAACCTCCCTCCAGGCACCGTCCTGACACCAGGAGGAGGGAACGTGGGCTACGCAGTTGTGCCAGCACAATATGTCACACAGGTTGGCAAATGATCTTTGTGTGAATTGTTGTTTGAAGGGGGGGGGGTTGGTTGGTTGGTTATCTTTTGTTCATGGATTTCCCTTTTCCTAAGTGAGTTTCAGTATCCTGTTTCTGCCTTTCTCATAGATCCAGCAGCCACCATTTGTAACACTTGCCAGCAGCTCTAGTTTTTCTGCATCCACTGGTATCCAGACTCAGGCCAGATTGCCTCTTAATGGGTAAGAAAGGGCAGAAGCCAGCTTACAATGACTTTTGTTTTAATATATATTGCATCGATAGACCAATTAAATGATATCTGTTCTGTTTAAAAAGATTTTTACCAAGATATTAAAGTGATTTGGTTAATTTGCTCTCTTGACTGTCTAGTTTAATCTAAATAATGTTCATTTGGTTCAGTTTGTCAGCAGCAGAAACAACCTCAAGACCAAGAAAACCATGTAACTGCACCAAGTCACAGTGCCTCAAACTGTAAGTGTAACTGTCATCAATACTAAAACTATATGTTTATCATTTCAGCTGAATATTTTGTGAAGTCATCTGTGACATTACATGAATATTTTAGCTTTTGGTCTGTGAGTCAGAAAGAACAAACATTCAAGCTCCTGTTTACACTCCATAAATATTGGTGCATTTTGTTTTATATTGTAAATATTTTTTTTTTAGCTCATCTGACAGAGGGAGGGAAGTCTCCTTTTTAAAAACCTTAAGACAAAGGTTGATTTGGTGATCAATTTAAGCTAGGGTTGGGTTTATATTAATGAACCTGTCGAAGGATTATCAGTTGCCTGCAGCTGCCTTTGTCTCCAGATTGCTCAGGTTCTCTAACCTGGTATGCTTTCAGTACTTTGTGACAGTTGGTTTTGTGTGTTGGCTCTCTGTTGTCTGCTTCTAGCTGCTGTGTAGGTCTCCAGAGGCTCACTTGTGGCTAGCTGTGCCCCTATCTGCACCCACAGACATCTTACAGTGGAGGCAAAAGGCTGGCAGGGAATCACGCGTGCCCTTGCAAAATGAATTCCATCATCATAAACACCCCATATTGTTTTTGACCCACATTGTATTTAAAGTTAAATAAAATCTCATTTTACTTACTTTATGTTTACTTTAAGGAATCTTCATGTTAATAATGAAGATAATAACAATCAGTATTATTATGTTTGCACTAATCTAGCAGCTTTCAGTTATATTAATCTCACACTTTTAACCCCTACACTTTTCTTCTCATATACTTACGCCTGAGTAAAACTCTAAACTCATGACCTTTGTCTCCAGGAAGTCATAGAACAACTTTGCTGTGAAATCGCCATGGTAAATGATATATGGACTGGTTTTTATATAGTGCTTTTCTACTCTGCTTTATACAACATGCCTAATTCACCCATTCACACAAGTACTTCTTTCTACGCCTAAGTGCTTACTTTGGCGTGCAGACTGGAGCAGCAAGAGATTTAACAACCAAACTTCCAATTAGCTGACCTGATCTGATGGTAATGGCTTGTTTAAAAAAAAAAAAAAAAAAATTCCTAATACATTATTTTTGCAGCAGAAACCATCTTTCCTTTTTATCAGAGTTTAGGAAGCATGTTAATGTTTCTGAATCACATTACAGTTGAAGTGGTTTAATAAATGGCTTTTTTTGTTTGCCTTCCTGTAGATACTGTGACTGTTTTGCAAATGGAGAGTTCTGCAATAATTGTAACTGCAATAACTGCTTCAATAACCTGGAACATGAAACTGAACGTCTCAAAGCTATAAAGGTGAGGCAGAAATCCACCTTTCTGAATTCTGTTTTTGGGCTGAACTGCATCCTGTCTGACTTACAAATGTGTTTTCATAGACGTGTCTGGACCGAAATCCGGAGGCCTTTAAACCTAAAATTGGTAAAGGCAAGGAAGGAGAGTCGGACCGTCGACACAGCAAGGGCTGCAACTGCAAACGTTCAGGCTGCTTGAAAAACTACTGCGAATGCTACGAGGTAAGCCCTCCAGTTTTTTGGAGGTTTTTGTAGTCTGTTTGCTTTTTGCCGGTGGCGTCACCTCCATCCATTCTTCTCTTATTGGCATATATTTCCTTCATTTTTGTTTCTCTTCACAGGCAAAGATCATGTGTTCGTCCATTTGTAAATGCATCGGCTGCAAAAACTTTGAGGAGAGCCCGGAGAGGAAGACGCTGATGCATTTGGCGGATGCAGCAGAAGTGAGAGTTCAGCAGCAAACTGCAGCCAAAACCAAACTATCCTCACAGATCTCAGACCTGCTCATGCGGACGACGCCTGTGATTTCAAGTGGAAGTGGCAGGTACCTGAAACATAGTTTACACTTTTCTACATAAAATCACACCTGTGAGGAGCTTCTTTTACGGTAAACATATGATATGTACTTCTGTAGAATCTTTAAATAAAGAATGTGTCACAAGTAAGGGGTGCAGGAGATTGAATGACAGATTAGTGCAGGATCTGCAGTGACGCAGACACAGTACAGCAAGAATGAGATCATGGAAGGGTGACTGGACACTTCCTTAGAGAGAAGGTGAGGAGCTCAGTCATTTGGAGGGACTCAGACTGGAGCCGTATCTGTTGATGGCTTAGTAAGGGATTTATGTATAATAAATGATTGACATGGAGTCTCCAAGATCCATCTGCTTACTACTGCTGTGACCAGATAATGATGGCTTTGTTGTCAATACTCAGACTTTTGTTTTGCTTTCCCCCCAGGCTGCCATATACGTTTGTAACAAAGGAAGTGCTTGAAGCAACATGCGAGTGTCTGCTGGAGCAGGCCAAAAAGGCAGAACAGACTCACCAACCTCAAGTCGAGGCAGAGAGGATGATCCTGGAGGAGTTTGGACACTGCCTCATGAGGATAATCAGCTCGGCAGGGAAAGCCAAATCAGACTGTGCCTCTATCAACTGCTAGGCTGAGGCCTGTAAAGGCTCTCCACCCTCTAACCCTCCCACCAGCTGTGGGGGCTAAGAGACATGGATTAATTTTTGCACTCTGTCCGAGACCCCCAGGGTTTCTGGCCTGCAGGGAAACAGGTTGTCTCCTTCATTGAAAGGCAGAACAATGAACTGAAGGCAGGCAGATTCCCCCCTGCCTTAGCCAAGCTGAGGCCAGCTGGAATAATCAAAAACATGGAGCAGTTGTTTGCACTGTTCACCTATGCTAACAGAAGGAGAAATGGACTCGCTTTAAAGGTGTTACCATACTTGTCCACCTGAGTGTGATGCACACAAATGACTGAACGGGAATACAAATGTTCTTTCACTTGATTATTTTTAATTTTGTTCCCTTTGGGGGGGGGGGGTAATTTCCCTTTCAAAGGTTTCCTTCACATTTGCTCTTCCATTTCACTCTGTTTTCTCTTGTTTTGTTTTGAGGTTTTAAAAAAATGCCTGTAATTTTATGTAATCCGTATAATTGTGCTTTCAGTAGACAAAAAATGTGTATCTTTTGATATTTATTTTCACAGGTATTTGTAATCATTATCAGCGCTAATATTGTGTGGCTAAAATGCTACAACATGTTAATTATTAACCAAGGCTAGGCTAAATTGTTTTAATGAGAAATAAGTAGATGCAGTCTTTGGTTTTTTCCTAAATCCAAGTATAAGATGAATACACACACACACACACACACACACACAGTACAGAATGGTAGTAACTTGGTTACATTGACAGAGGTTCACATTTCTCCTGGTGCTGTTTTGTTTTCTTAGTTACATGCTTACTGTACATTAAAAACCAATTACACCCACGTGACTTGTTTGGTGTTCATTCTGATGTCTGGACACGATAGCCTGAGTGTTAAAGTGTTTTCCAGTTCTGTCCACACCCATGTACCTTTAGACCCTCTGTCTCAGTTTTAATCTGTCCTAAGCTATAAAGCTGAGACTTGTGATAAAGGCTAGAAGAGCTGCTTGTTGTGCTTTAAGCAAACAAATGGCAAAGCTTGTTTTTATGCTTGTTTGGTTTTGTTTTATTAACTTCAAAAGAAACTCAAAGGTTGGTCACGGAGAATCCACAGGAAACACTGTCCCAGTACTATCAATGAAGCCAGATGACACAAATCAATTAAATACAGGCAGCTCTGAAAAACATAAATATGCTGCTGAACAACCCATTTAAAAAGCTTTCAGCTGCTCCAAAAAACTACATCAAGAATGCTAATGGACTAGAAAAGGGTTGTGTTTCTCTTTCTTGGTCTCCCTTTCATCACCATATATAGATCTGGTAGTTCTATTATTTGTCTTCATTTCTCTCATATATACACTCATATATACATATATGATATATCTGTAAGTGTACTTTCAAGTAATCCCCTCAGGCTTCAGTCTGCTGGAGAAGGCTCATGAACCAAAGCATGCTACATCATCTGCCAAACATGGTGGAGGTGGAAGCATTGTCTCAGGGCAAAGAATTGGGCTGTTCTTCAAAGGATCAGTCAGTCATCTGATCATACAGGTTACTGAAGACAGAAGTGAAAGCAGAGAGACCCACAAATGAGCAGCAACTGAAGGAGGCTGGAGTGAAGACTTTACTGTGTTTTTTAAGAAAATAAAAAGAAATGCCAATTACTTCTAGACTTTGGCTGGTTTGCATACGGGCCGAACTGGTCGACCAAGGATGCCATTTCCACTGCACTTCACCTCTCCCTTTCCCAACTGGACAAGAAAGATGCTTATGTCAGAATTCTGTTCATAGACTTTAGCTCAGCATTCAATACCATTATCCCCCAAAAACTGACAAACTCAGCAAGTTGGGACTGAGCACCTCTGTCTGCAAGTGGATACTAGATTTCCTGTCCAGTCAGCATACAGAGATGAGGTTCAGCAGCTGGCATTCTAGTGCAGCGAGAACAACCTGTAACCAAATGTGGACAAAACCAAGGAGATGATCGTCAACTTCAGGAAAACAGCATCCACGGTTCCATGGTAGAGACTGTTATTTTGGGGTTTTTTTGTTTTTGTTTTTTCTACCTGTCCCATCAGAATTATTGTCTGAAGACCAAGAAAGATGCCCAATGGAGTTACTTTACTAAGTGGATCAGCACAGCCATGCCGTATTGGTCCATTCGACAGGCATTATTATTTTTTTATTTTATTTTATTTTAAGTTACTACAGACGGGACAGACATGACTAGGGGATAGGAAAGGGAGAGAGAAAGAAAGGAAGGGAAAGAAAAATGGGAAGAATGACAGTGAGAGCAAAAAGTGAGCAACACAGTAAACAACACCACAGCAATACTGTAACCTAGATAACTGTAACTAACAGTAAATACTAAATATTGAATGTTATTGTGTAGCAAGCAAGACCAACAGCGCCAAGAAAGATAGAGTTTGTGTCTGTGAGCACCCGTGTGTACACCTGTATGCGTGAGCGCTTGTATTCATAAAGTTTCTCCATGTAACGATCTGCTAGAGGGTGTGGGGAACCATAGCCCTGCCCCCAGGGCATGAATCAGGCATGAAGGAGATCCAGGCCCCAGAGGCCCCCAGAGCATGAGAGCCCAAGGAAGACCATCAGAGGGGTAACCGTGCCACTCACCTGGAAAGAGAGCATTCTGACCAGCAGCATCTCCCGATCCTCCAGACTGCGAAATAGCTTTTTCCCACAAGTCATCAGATGCTGCTCTATGGAGAATCCTTACTCTTAAGAATTCTGCTCATGTTTGCAAGCTGCTACGCTGGTCACTTTAAATCATTCAAACTGCAAATTTCAAATTGTTATTGATACTTTTACCTCCTAGTCTTAAAGTGTATATTTATTTTCTTACTCTTATATTTATTGTTTGTTTATTTTCACTGATGTAACTGGAGCCTCGTCGTCACGTCTCTCTATATACTGTACTGTATATAGCTGAGATGACAATAAAGTTTACTTTGACTTTGACTTCAGGCAATTATTGAGTCTTTAAATTTTAAATGATGTTAATTTCTCCAATAACCTTTGAACATATGAAAATAGGCAACCTTGCATAAACTATTTGTAATTCCTAAAAAGCTAGCAGAAAATTGTTCTACAAGTCACTGCATTAAAGCTAAAAGTCTGCACTTCACAGCATCTTGAATGTTGACTTAACGTGATTTAAAATCACTGTGCTGGTGTACAGAGGCAAAAATACAAATATGTATGGCCCTGAAAAGGAATGAGAATGAAAATTGTAAATCAGACTTATATAAAATAATAAAGAAAATAAAGAAAAGTTTTCAACAGTACATTATTAGTTAGACATGGTACATGCAGGTGCAATTACTGAGATAAAATAGTGCAACATGTCGGAAGTGTGAGGCAGAAAGAAAGAAGGTTGGGTAGATTTTAACTGGGGCTATTATAAATATAAAGCAAAGAACTTTAAAAAGAAATTTATTAAGTTGTATTCCTTTATGTTAGGACTATTGTTTGGAGTGGGTAACTCTTGATTTTCATTACCACTTGGTGGCGACAATCCACCACTTCGCTGTTTGATCCTCGAAGAAGAAGAACAGGAAGCAGACGACACACGAAGAAGAAAAAAGACGCAGAAGAAGGAGAAGGAGAATCTCGCGTGTTGTATTGGCGGTCATTATCATGGCTGGGAAAGTAAGACTCTCAGAGTAAATTGGTTTATGAAATGGGCATTGTTATATGTACCTTAGAGTGGCATTAGCTACGTAATTTCTGTAGGTTAATGTGTAGACGGTTTTGGGAGCTAGCTCGCTTCTGAACGTGATTTGAAACGAGGTGTGCCATTGAACATTAGCCCAACTAACCTCTCTACACGTGGAGAGAGACTAGGTAGCAAAATTTGCTGATAAAAATTTTGATCAAGAGCAAAATACGTCAACATTTTCTGAAATTGGAGTAAACGCTTATAAAAATAGGCGCACATATTTTAATTCTCTCCCTTTTTTTCCTATACGATAATCGTATTTTGCAGTCAACTGATGTTCTGATTCGTGTGCTGGTTTATATAGAAAATATTTTGTTTTGATAGGTCAGCTGCAGAAACGAAGTCACCTTGAAGTGTGCCACGTGTGGATGTGACTTGCATGTATGTATGTCTTCTTGCCCAAGAACATATTGTAAACTAAATATCATTCCCAATGATTATACCAATCACTACCCATCTGACCCATTCATATGTCTGGGGAAGATTATACACACAGTTTGAAATGAGGGTGTTATCTTACATTTTCGTAAAGTGCAACTCTATTATCAAATTTAACAGTTTATTTTAATACTGCAATTGTTCTTCCAGGGTCCAACTGCTGAAATGTTTCCCGAGTTCAGGTGATGTATTGATACAGCTGCATAATGAGCTGACTGCTTTGTTTTCATGTTACTTTAAATTTGTTGCCAAATAAAAGCAAATTCTCAAGAAAGTTTGTTTTGTGACATTCATCACCTGTTGCTACTTTTTTGATACATGTATTAAAGAATGCAGAAGAATACATTGCCTCTTCTCTTTTTATTGCTAGCATTGACAGAGTCAGACTGCCATTGTTGTAGAGAAACTATAGTTATGATTTGCTCTGTTATCGCTATTTGGTGCTAATTTGTAATATAAAATTGAAGTTTCTGAATGATTGAAAGATAATGCAATTTTCATATAATTTTTTTAAGATTTACAAGGAAATGGGGAGGTACATGCAACTCCTTTCAAACCAGTGTTTATATGGGAGTCCTTGTTACAATTACTAATATGTTTAGCATTAAATATTTCAAGCTAAAGAAAAAATTAGACGAAACATGAATACCAATTTAAAATTATTCTCACCATTCTTAACCTATTAAGAATTTTAAGAGCCTTTAGATTTCTTTACTGACAACTGAAAAAAAAATTGGATTAATCCCTCCCTTATATATATGAACAGTAGTTAAAGTATAGTTCAGTAGGTAACTGAACAAGTTTTAATGACAATTTGAGTCAAAACAGGCAAAAACATAAACTTTATTTTGTAGACTAAGCAAATTTGAACAATTTTCTTAATAGTCACACTGTTAGTAACCATGTTTCCAAAGAAACCATTTAAAATTTGTTCTTTGCTATTTTGTTTGTTATGTACAAGTAATTCAATTCCATTTAGTTTTATGTATATAGCACAAAAATCTCCACAAAGTGAGTCAATGGGAGCAAAATATAAATGAAAGGGGTGGCTAAAGATTTTTGTATAGTACTGTAAATGAAATACTGAAGCATTTAAATACTATAAAGACTGGTTCGTAACTATTCCAATTCCTTAATAAATACTTTAAAATGATACATTTTCACATAAAATAATTATTACTGATATTTTCAGCGTTTAGTATAAAAATCTTAACATTAGCATAAGTTAGCAAACACGGAGAAGCTCCCCCGGAAGTCGTTCTTCTTCGTGGCAGGAGGAGACTGTTGCTTGTGCCACGTTGATGGAGACCAGTGGGGACGTGGAAATCTGTCTCGAGTCCGCAGCCGGGACCCGGTAGCCTTTACTTCTGTTTCTACAGCTGTAAATCCCTGAGCAGAACCGAAAGGGGAACCTGTACGGGCGGAGACAGTTAGTGTGTGCCTACTTTTTTATGTGTGCGTTCATGTGAGAAGAAGATAAGGTAAGCTGCTTTAGTTAAGTAATAAGATCTGTGTGCAGGTTTATTTGAGTGTGTAACTGTCTTCTCTCATGTTCCTGCACGCAGCTAGCAGGTTTCTAAACGCAATATCTCATTGTTGCTGTATTAGGCCAAGCTGCCCAATGTCGTAGTAAACATGTACAAGAAGTGACAATATTATTACGCGCATTTCTTTTATTATTCGAGGCTCATTATTTAAAGCCACTGTGTGGCTTTAAATTGGTCCGTCAGCTGTTAGCTTGCAGCTAGCAAGGACTTTTATTTTGTAATTTTAACCAAACCCCTGCAAAAGTTCTCGGAGCTTCTTTTAAAGCTAAATGTAGCATTTCTGATGTCCTCTCCCAGCACAGCTCCGAGCTGCATGAAGCGTGTGATAATTAGTGCCAGTCAGAGCAGGCCTTTGTTACTCTGTAACTAGTGTATTTATTACAGCAGCAAGATGAATGGGAAAGCGCGTGTTATTGCAACTACTTGTTTATTAACCGGTACGCTGCCCTTCATGTAAAAGAGACAGATTCTCACTTTTGAATGTCGTTATTAATACGGTATTAAAATTGTTTGACATTGTTAGCACACCTAACGGAAAATAATCAACAGCAGTTCTGCATAAATCTCATCCTCATGAAGGTGTTGTGTTGTGGTTGAAATAATAGAAAAGTCAACACATAAAAATGGCCATAATAATAAGATTCTGCTGGAACCTCTAAAGTGGTCATACAACCAAGCCAACACCTCGCTGAAACGCTTAGAAAAAACTGCACATTTTAACCTTTGTAAAGCTACCATTAGACAGCACTGTATTTAGTCACTGAATTCGAAACTGATCGTTTAAGCTCTCTTTTTTTTTTATTGTTATAGAAACTAAAATACATGAAAGGATCCAATATCTGGTTATTCTGATAGAATGCTAAACAGAGAGAAAAGTGTCATAAATATTTTTGTAATAATCACTGTACAATCGTTCAAACTATGCCCTTATTTCTCCAGGATGAAACTTAAAGAAATCAACCGCACAGCCATCCAGAGCTGGAGTCCTGCACAGCACCACCCCGTCTACCTGGCAACAGGTATGGGATGGATCTGCTGCTGTCTATCACTTTGACATGAAATTACATAATTTTTGTCAGTTACTTCAGCCATTTTCACAGAAATGACATGTTTAGTGTTGTATGTTTAGGGCTGCAAGCATGTAGGACATTTAATCATGTGAGGACGATGCAGGCTTAAGAATTCTCTATGAAGTTGTCTTTATCATGAAAATAGCAGGAGGCCAGGGAAGTATTTGTCATTCTGAGTGCTATCCAGTTGACTTTTAACTCATGTTCACTATTTGGTAGTATGTTAAATTTTCCACATAGGCGCTGTCAGTCCAGGAAGTGGTAATTTGTGAAATGATTGCAGAGGTTTCTGTCTATGTAAAAAAACCCAGCCCTTGTTGCTTTCTGGAGAAAAAAAATGCATGCATATATACAGTGGTATTTATTTATTTTATTTTATTTTTTGAATATTTGTTTTTGTTTGCATATTATTTTTCACTCTGACATGTTTCAGATCATCAAACACATTTTAATATTAGATAAAGATAACTCAAGTAAATACAAAATGCAGTTTTTAAATGATACCCCTCAAGCGTATTCGGGTTATGCAGCAGGACAATTATTTGAAACATACCAGAAAGTCCACCTTTGAAAATCTGATTCAGATGGCAAAGAATCAGCCTGTTTAATCACCTTAGGTACACAATAAGATTAGGAACACCTCACACCCTACAAATAATCTGGTAGAAGCCAGCATGTCTCTGGTAAGCCACTTAGTATTAGTGTTACAGTTAGGCTGAATTTTATCTACATGCTAAACAAACATAGTGTCTGTTACCTTTCACATCCAATGTCTTACATACATTTTGACTTTAGAATTCATTTGTTATAATATTACCCTACAGCTGAAAATGAACAGTCAAAAAATAAACAAGAAAACAAAACAATAAGTGAAAAGCTAACTTGCTTACTTGCATGGGTTCCAAGATAATTTGTTAGCTCGGAAAGTTATCAGACACAGGAATGGAGATTTCCTTACTACTGCAAAAAACTTTCCTACATAGCATAAGAATTTGAGAAAACAAGGCAACTGCAGTATGGTCCTCCATTGTAGGGTCTACCTTACAATGTAAAGCGCCTTGAGGCGACTGTTGTTGTGATTTGGCGCTATATAAATTGAATTGAATTGCACTTAAAGTTTTGTGATGATGTTTCACGTCTCATCCAACAGGCTTCTTCAGTTCTGTGCTTTGTGAGTTCGTTATTAGGGAAGTAAATTCTCAAAGAGGAAGACTGCTAAAAAATCAAAATAACAATCCCCTTCACAAAGATTGAGTGATAGTGGATGTATTCATCCAGTGTTCCTGGCATTGTTGGAGATCTGAAAGCAGTGACAAATATCCATAATATTTTTAAATAAAACGTAGGACTTAAAGCCTTTATTGTCTTTATTTTTATGTGATATTTTTCTAACCTCAGTGTAGGACAAGAACAAAAAAATGCAGATTGTGACAGCGAACCAAAGATTGTGAAATGTTTGGATTATGCGTTGGAAAAATGGCTTACTTTATAAAAATAGCTGCGTATAGTTTTTCTGTTGATTTATTGACGTGTGAGGTGTTTGATACCTGTGTTCCTGCAGGAACATCAGCTCAGCAGCTTGATGCCTCCTTCAGTACAAATGCCTCCTTGGAGTTTTTTGAGCTGGATTTGGCGGAACCATCTCTGGATATGAAATCATGTGGCAGCTTCTCCTCCAGTCACAGGTAGAAAAGCAACTCTCCACAGTAACGTTGCTGACTTTTTATTTTTTGTCCTGCTGTTAATCACCAATAAGGCTCCTTCTTCTTCCTCTTCCTCACAGATACCACAAGTTGGTGTGGGGTCCATATGGTATGGACTCCCAGGGTCATCCCTCTGGTGTTCTCATCGCAGGGGGGGAGAATGGCAATGTTATCCTGTACGACCCTGCAAAGATAATGAGTGGAGAAAGCAATGTCATCATCGCTGAGAGTGACAGGCATACTGGGCCAGTGAGAGCTCTGGATGTGAACCCTTTCCAAGTATGGAGCATTTCACCTTGTGCTGGGTTTAAACCCAAGTCAGTGACTCATTTGGTGTTTTGTGTTCTTTTTTCCTGCAGACAAACCTTGTTGCATCAGGTGGAAATGAGTCTGAAATCTATATCTGGGACATGAATAACTTTGGCTCGCCAATGACACCAGGACCTAAAACACAGGTATGAAGACTTTTAGCCCTTTTACACTAGAACTTACTCAGCTCGACTCGGCCCATCTCAACTCGGTTTTTAGGGGTTTTCGATAGGTGATAGCATCTGTTACCAGGTGCTTTTTTAGCGCCTACTCAGCTGGGGTCCAAAGCTATCTGGGCCGATCCGAAAATGTAACATCTATAGATTGTACTGCACTGATTGGCTAGTCAGTGGCATCACTCGATGAGTCATAAGAACGACTCCTTCACAACAATCAAAACGGACATTTTGTATGCCATGTACCCATTTCCCTCGTACACAAAAACCAACACAGTGGTCCCTGTATCTGAAAAAGAAAAGTGCCACGGAGCAGGAGGTATACCATCACTTCGATGTCCTCCATTGTTTCATTGTGTTTGTGTCACAAATGACGTCACGGGACTTTCAGCCATGTTGCTCAAATGACCCTATGCACATTAGGTAGTACTCAATTGTTTTAGAAAACAACCAAAACTGTGTCGAGCCAAGTAGGTACTAGTGGAAAAGGGCCATTATATAGCTACAAAATAAATATCTACTAATGTCATTTTCCACTTTCACCAAGTTGCATTTTTAACCAATGTTGGTCTGATTTCATTTTCAGAACTTTAACTCTTTAAAAGCCAGTTTGTTTACAACATGCCATGGCTAATTTTCACTATATTAAATGTGAGGCTGAAAATTTGGGAGGATTACTGCAGTTAGTGATATATCTATAACTAGAATCAGCATTAATTTGGATTCTTTTTTGTTGTAAAGACTACACAGTACCTTTCCACTGTAATTTGTACATTTCGTATACCTAAATGTACAATTTAGTGCTTTTTGGTATTATTCTGCTATTATATCATCATCATACTGAGGTAATAATGCTTTTTTTCAAATATTTTAGTTGTCAGTTTTATGTTGGGCACAATTTTTCTCAATTCATGTATCTAATTAACATTTGTGAATGTCACTAATGAATGAACAGTCCTTACGAATGTTTTATGTTTTCTTCTTAAAGCCAATGGAAGACATCAGCTGTGTGGCTTGGAACAAACAAGTCCAACACATCCTGGCCTCAGCCAGCCCAGGGGGTCGAGCTTCAGTGTGGGACCTCCGCAAAAATGACCTCATTATCAAAGTTAGCGACCACAGCAACAGAGTACGTTGTCAGAGAAACATGCTGCATTTTCTCCCAGTCCTTTGGCTCTTTCTACTCAACTTAAACAGTCTAAGATCACTGTTGTGTGTTTGTTTCCAGATGCATTGTTCTGGCCTGGCTTGGAACCCAGAGGTGGCCACTCAGCTGGTCTTGGCTTCGGAGGACGACAGGATGCCCGTCATCCAGATGTGGGACTTAAGATTTGCTACCTCTCCTCTCAAAATTCTAGAGCATCACTCACGGTAAGCACTGATAAATCAGTCTAAATCTGATCGGTTTTATGCTTTTTGCTTACTGATAAGAAATCTCCCTAAAGACCAAAGCAGACTGAATATATCTTTCTAACAAGCTTTTTCTGTGTATCCAGAGCCTGATTTATCACATTCATTTGTGCCATAAGCTAATATAGTTCTATGATATATCAAACAGTTGAGCCCACGGACACTTTCTTGCTGCTAGAATACTCAGTGTAGCATTGAGTTGTTAACCTGCTGCTAACTAGTCCATAAAATACACTATTTCCTCCTGTCTGAGTCGTGCTTGTGAAAACCTGCAGTGCCCAGTGCAGTTCAAATAATTTTTTAGATTTCTTTTTTCTAAATGCAGCTGTACCTAAGTAGGAACCAATCAGACCTTTTCATAGTGTTGATAATGTGAAAAAAAAAGAAGATTTTGCCAGCCTTTAATATTTTGTGGTTTGTAACTGTGCATTTTTTCATCTGACTGTTCATTTGACAGGGGTATCCTGGCCATTGCTTGGAGCTTAGCAGATCCTGAGCTGCTTCTGAGCTGTGGGAAGGATAGCAGGATTGTGTGCTGGAATCCAAACACAGCAGAGGTAAAAATTCTGTGTGTGTATGTGTGAACTGACAGTTACCATTTCATGATTGCTTCTGATGTTGGCAAGTAATTTTCTTGAATCCTCAGGTTTTGTACGAGTTGCCCACCAGCAGCCAGTGGTGTTTTGACATCCAGTGGTGTCCCAGAAACCCTGCTGTGTTGTCAGCTGCAGGCTTCGACGGACACATTGACATCTACTCCATCATGGGAGGGAGCAGTCAGGCACAGAGCCAGAGGCACGCCGACCAGGTAAGATTAAGTCTCCTGAAATCCAAGTATTGTTTTTTTTGGCATTTCCCTCTATTGGATAGCAATAGTGAAGATAGAGAGAGAGAGAGGAAGACATGCAGCAAAGGGCTGCAGGTTAGACCCACCAGCTCACTGACTGAGCTAAACCAGCGACTGTAAAAGTTTTGTTTTGAATACAACATTTAACATTTAAAAATTGAAAACAACTATAACAGTAGCATCATTCATATTAGACTTACAGTCAGATCCTAAAATGACACAGTTTTTTTGTAGTAGTTTTGCCTTTGTACACCACAAGGGTCCAGAGCAAACTTTTAGTTTTATGCCAGCTTGAAGTTAACACTTATCAACAGTGAGAAAGCCTGAGACAAAAAAAACACAATGTGGATATGCCTCATAAAGTGAATAAAGACCGAAAAAAGCCTATTTTCTTATAGTAGTTTTGATGAAATAGTAAGATGTGGCATATATATTTTGCTGGTACATTTTGGAGCGTTCTGGATTTTTACTACTATCACCTCTGACACCGTGCTATTGCTAGTGAGCAAACAAGCACTTCTAGTGTTGAGCTCACAAACCTCTGAAAATGTTTTCTTTTTTCAGAGCTGCAAATTATCTATTTTTGTCTACCTCTTCACTGCGTGTTTCCTACAGATTAGCAACTCATTTGGGAACATGGATCCTTTTGGGACAGGACAAACGTTGCCTCCCCTGCAGCTGCCTCAGACTGCAGCTACTCCAGCTACAGTCAACCCCCTGAAGAAGCCACCCAAATGGATTCGCAGACCTGTGGGAGCCTCGTTTGCAGTGGGTTCTGTTTCTTTAAGCTTTAATCAAATATATGGTGAGACTGATTTAATTTTTTTAAGCACACTTGAAATCTTTTTTGATTTGTTTCCTTTTAGTTTGGTGGGAAGCTGATATCTTTGGAGAATACAAAACCAAACCCCCAGCAGCCTCAGCAGCCCACTTCTCACGTTGTGCACGTGAGCCAGGTTGTTACAGAAACAACTTTTCTGAAGCGCTCTGACCAGCTGCAGGCCACTCTGAGTTCAGGCAACTTTGTGTACTTCTGCCAGGAAAAGATCGACGCGGCTGAAAATGAGTTTGAAAAAACTGTTTGGTCTTTCCTTAAGGTATGAAATTGAGGAAGGATTAAAAAACACAATGTTCAATAAATAATGTTGTTACTGAAATTTTGTGTCTAATGGTAGTGTGGCTGGTATGTGTTTTAAGGTTAATTTTGAAAGTGACATCCGCAGCAAGTACCTGGAACTTCTGGGGTACAACAAAGAAGAGCTGGCTTTGAAGGTGCGACATGTTATTTGTTCATCCGTATGTGAAATATGCTACACATGTTTTTCAGTTGAACTTGTGATTAATTTATTCATTTGTTGTCAGATTTCAGCAGCACTAGAGGAGCAGTCTGCCAACTCCCTGAAGGTAAGCTTGTCAAAGCAGCTAATCTTATATTGTGACTTTTAAAGGAATATCTTAGCATTAAATGTGTTTATGAGCTTTCAGAGATGAAGAATGCCACTCTGATGTGTGTCCTTTAATAATGAATAAAGATGAATGTGAAAGTCAATACTTAGTGTGATCACCTTAGTATTTAACAAAGTTAAGATGATCCCACACTCCGTCAATAATGTTGAGGTCGAGGTTCTAAGAAGGCCAAACAATACTTATACTGATAGTGTTTTTCTGTCCAGGTTTGTTTTTACTGCTCTGGCAGTGTGTTTGGGATTATTGTTATGGTGAAAAATAAAGCTGTTGCAAATCAGATGCTTTCCAGATGGTATTGCATGGTGAATCAAAATCTGACAATACTTTTCTGTGTTCATAATTCCATCAGTTTTGACAAGATCCCCAGCACCACTCAGTGAAATGCAGGTCTAAACCACAACAGATCCTCCTCCATGTTTTGCAAAGGGCTGTAGACACTCGCTGTTGTACCTCTCTCCTAACCTCCTCTGTACAAATTGATGATGATTTGAGCCAAAAATTTTAAATTTGGATTCATCACTCCATAAGACCTGTTGCCACTTATTTTTGGTCCAGTTCTTGTGTAATTTGGCATACCTCAGCCTATTCTCTCTGTTTCCCTGCCTTGAGAACATTTCTGATGAAGCTTTGTCAAACAGTAGATGGATTAACTGAAGGGCCAGATGTATCTCTCAGGGCCGATGTCAGGTCTTAATAATGTTTTGTTGTTGTTTTGTTTTAGGCTTTTTTTTTTTTTTTTTTTTTTTTTTTTTTTTTTTCCTGCCCTG